>CM077301.1:30099165-30296665 GCA_039654925.1 Anguilla pacifica | reverse complement strand
TTGAATGTATCGACCGTAGCAGGATTCAGGTAGAGCCACAGGATAGCACATGACCAGCCTGCCCAGGGAAAACAATGGTATCCACCTTAGCTACCTTTAAT
Source organism: Anguilla pacifica (assembly GCA_039654925.1). Lineage (NCBI taxonomy): Eukaryota > Metazoa > Chordata > Actinopteri > Anguilliformes > Anguillidae > Anguilla > Anguilla pacifica. The sequence goes on along the minus strand of CM077301.1, from coordinate 30,296,564 downwards.
GGAGGGAGCTGTAGTTATAGCAGGTGCTCCACCTGATAAAAGTGCTTTATCAGTTGTGCTTAGGGATGGGCATTTGGATGGTTTTTCATTGGTTACATACACGAGGGAATCTCGATGACGGGGGTGGGTTGGGGGGGGGGGGGGGGGGTGATGGACTGCCTACCGTGGTTGAGCATACCTCAGTTCGTCTTGCACTGTTATTTCATAATTGCATCTGCTACCATTGTGTCAAGAAATGGATTCAAACGCCTGTTTTGTCCCTGCCAAATTACCCTTGCTCTATTTCCTTCTTAATGCTCACTTTTTCCACTGATCTCATTCTATGAATAATTTCCTAATATTATCAACTTTGGGAAGACAAAAGAAAAAATTAGCTGTGATGTTAGAGATGGTGTGATGTCACACACAAAGGAAGACTTTTGCTAATTTAGTGTTTATTTCCTCACATCACATTTTTTTGATAAATGAGAAGTATGCAATTGTTGCTGCATTATCACATCACTGCAAAAAAGAAAGAAAGAAAAAACTACATAAAATAGAAATCATGAAGCTTTGATTATGTTTAAGAAACATTCTGACTGGAAACCATAATAGTTTAACTTGGCATCGCAGTAGCATTTTTAATGCTACTTCAGTGACATATTTGCAGAGTATTTACAGTAAAGCTTTCTATAGCTCTGTCAGTCAGAAGATATATATTGTCCTGTCAGTTTTTTTTAAATTCCTTTAAAAAGCCAAGATGCTGTATCTAATAAAAGTCTTGTTCATTCAACTTTTGACAAATGGTATCCTAAAACTGAGTAGGACTTGGAGGTTATTGCCTGTATCCTTGACAACAGCAACAATATGAAAAACTCTATCACTTTAGAGTCACTAAGCCTGCCGAAATTAAGACTGTGTAACAAAGAGTCTAGAAGCAACGTGAAAATAGATGATGAAACTAAAACCGGTAAATCATTAGAATTTATTTTAACGTATTTTTAATAGTATAAAGTGATCAGGCAGTCCTTCTCTTGTTACTAATTGAGCTCTAGAGTGATCGTATCCATCCTCACTTGTGCCACAACTGGACAATTTCTATTGAAATGAGACTCCATTGTCATGCTGTGTATCTATTTTCACATCACTCAGTATGTGAACCACATTAGCTGGCTGATAGAGGTTGCATATTTGAGCCTTCGTTTTGACACCCTGACTTCTGTGACCAACCCCTCTCCCCCATTATCTTTAGATGATGCACAGCAGGCTGAATTTCATTCCCTGACATCAAAGGACATGCACTTCCAGACATACTCGTAGACTAATGCTTTTGCGGTTCTCATACTAAGTGGTAAATGCACACCATGACAATGCAGGCTCATTTCAGTAGAAATTGTACAGTCAAAAGGCTGATTCCTGAGTTCTGCTCCTCTCAGCTCTGTTCTCTGATCGACCATGTGATACCTAACAACTTTCAGCCAGTCATTGTGCTCCTTGGTCTCTTTCAATTATTGAGTTCTCGCTGTGTCTAACACAGGTACAAGTGGAATTATTTGATCGAGGTACTTGCTAAAACACCGGTGGGTAAATTGAACACAATTACCAGAATTTTTTTTAATGCATTTCCGGTCCTAGCATATATCATGATTTTGTAGAATATAATGACTTTCTCAGCTTGGCTCAGAGCAATTACATCCACTGAATTATCCCTGACTGGGGATGTTGACTCAGAAAGGACTTTAAGTGATCAAAAAGTACATTATCAAAATGGCAAACTTTTATTCTTCTAGAGTAACTAATTCTGCTTTGAGGCAAATTTAGAGGTAGCATTAGTTTGTAATGAGAGTGTGAGAGAGCAACAGAGAGAGTGAGAGACTGACAGAGCAAGACAGAGAGAGAGTTAGAGAGAGTTAAGGAGAGAGAGTTAGAGAGGGAGAGAGCAGGCAGAGGTAGGAGTCTGAGGCAGGTGGAGGGGCGATCTGTTCGGCAGTGTTTTCACTGTCAGGATAAATTATCGGCCCTGTCCAGTAGGCTTAGCCATAGAGATACAGGACTGGACAGTTAAAAAGCAGCCCTCTGCACGCGTGCTGTGATGATGAGCTCCTTAGCAGACTAAACGAACAGCTCTGTCCTGCTCTCGCTGTCCACGCTGTGTTAAACAGAGCTGGGGGCCATGTCTGTCCATGCTTCCCAGCTCCATAGCTGCTTCACAGGAAGGCCCAGCAGGTCCTGTCCTCCTGTAAAAGATCTCTGAGACAGGGGCTCCAGGGTCGGGCTTTAGGGTTGGGCTTCAGGGTTGGGTTCCAGGGTTGGGCTCTAGAGTTGGGCCCCAAGGTTATGCTCCAGGGTGGGGTTCTAGGGTTGGGCCCCAAGGTTATGCTCCAGGGTTGGGTTCTAGGGTTGGGCCCCAAGGTTATGCTCCAGGGTTGGGTTCCAGGGTTGGGCTCTAGAGTTGGGTTTCAGGATTGGGCTATAAGGCTGGGTTCTAGGGTTGGGTTCCAGGGTTGGGCCCCTAGGTTATGCTCCAGGGTGGGGCTCTAGGGTTGGGCCCCAAGGTGAAGCTCCAGGATGGGGCTCTAGGGTTGGGCCCCAAGGTTAAGCTCCATGGTGGGGCTCTAGGGTTGGGCCCCAAGGTTAAGCTCCAGGGTGGGGCTCTAGGGTTGGGCCCCTTGGTTGAGCTCCTGGGTTGGGCCCCTTGGTTGGGCTCTCGGGTTGGGTTCTTGGGTTAGGCTCCTGGGTTGTCCAATCAGCCAGTTCAGGAAGTTAATAGGATTGCTCAGAGGACATTTTGGCCGTTTTTCAATTTATGAGCTGAATTATATTTAATTTCCCCAACTGGCTGAATTGTAGTTAAACTGGCCCCAACATTGAGGGGTTCCCATTCTTTATAAGTCCAATTTCTGTAAATCCCACATAATGTAGCCTAGGATATGTTTCAACATGGAAATTCAGTTATTTTATACGTCAAAACACCTGCGTGAATATTCACCCAGATTTCTGAGTGTGCATCTTGTGCGTACTTTATTATACTCCCGTGATATACAAGTGCCATCCGGTTGGCATTGAAAAAATCATACTTTCTGAGTCCTGTCCCTGTCCTTTCTCTCAAGAATTACATTACATTACATTACAGGCATTTGGCAGACACTCTTATCCAGAGCGACGGAATTCGCCATCTACTGTAAAATAAAAGCTACCAGAGGTGAAAGCCATGACTAAGATTCTAACGTAGGACAGTGGTCACTCTTGACCTCTCCGACCTCTCCGATTTCCAGCTCATCGTCAGCACAGCGGGGTGTTTGCGGGAAGACCGGAAGGCACAGTCAGCAAAGGGCGGTTTCCTGTGAGGACCGGGTAGTTTCTCCGTAGCCATGGAGAGACCTCACACTAATTCCGGAATTTTCTCTCTCAGGGCCTGTCGCCAGTAATGGTTAGTGTAATCCTCCATTTTTGTACCATGAGACTGTGAACCAGGTGGAAGAGGAGAAATATGTATTTTATTTGTCCTGGGATTTAACCAGTTCCTTAGGCAACTAATTCCATAGTTTGCCATATGGTAAAACGGTAATCACTGGGATGTTTATGGCCATTGCTTACTATAGGCATGCCAGCTGACGCTGGCTCGTCTTCTGTGAGGAAAAACAAACCATTACAACACTGCTGTCACAGTTAGAAGTCCATTTTGTCCATTATGGAATGAATGAGCTTTCATTATTTGAATGAGTTTCTTGCAGAAACTTCAATTATTTCTTAGCTTAGAGTAATGATTCGAAATATGGTCTTTAGTGCTGAGTTTTCAACTTCATTCAGAGAGACTTAATAATATGGGATGACCTTGGAGTCTTCTACAGTATATCTCCAGGACATAGCAGAGAAAGAACAGAAACTCAAGTATCCCCCCCCCCGTGTTCAGACAGAATGAATGGATGTCTCCCTCCCTTGGAGTTAAGCCGAGTGAGGGATACTGTGGTTTCTCGGGGTCCTGTGTGCTCTTGTTGGAAACATCTTGTGAAATAGACTCTTTGAAATGAGGCCAAGTTGCCAATGATTCAAGATCTCCCATTTCACTACCCAGCTAGAGTTTTCTTTTAACATTATTGTCTCTTTCTCTCTCTCTCGCGTTCTCTCTCTCTCACACACGCAAACATATGCATATATATTTCCTGTGCAACAACAAAGGCAAGTTGTTCTTCTTTCATTAAAGTTAATTATTATAATAATTTGAAATGTTAAATACATGTTGAATGCAAGAACATTTATTCCTCTTCCATTTATCCAAGACTAAGAATGTCAGAAATAACCTGGAGTGCAAGAGTATGCATGTTTTTGTATGTAACTGAACAATTATACTAATATCAGCCTGGGAGGAACGTAATAAGACCATTGTGCTTTTGGAGCTCTGGCAGCAGAATACATTTTCATAATTAAAATGAGTCTTACAAAGATAGTTTAATCATGGGAAGTACAGAGTGAGTGTCGACCCACTAGGAGATACTATCACAAAGGGAACTGCACCAGTGCCTTGAAGCACAGGTAATCTAGCCATCGGCACATCTCCACATCCTGTAAGTAGGAAAGATATCTTTGTGGGAAAGATGTCCATACTGAATTCCCATAACTCGTAACTGTGAGCAATGTTAAGGGAGTTCTGTCACACAATTCCAGGCCTAAGGTGGACACAGGCCCATTTGGCCCAGACATAATTGTTGAGTTTCTCAGTATGTTTGGGTTTTTTGTCAATGGCGCACACTATTGCATGTTATATTGATTACCTGTGCAATAGCTAGCTTGCAAGGATGATGAGCAGTGGACTGTGGAAGCTGAATATTATCTTCTAGCAACTACACAGTAAAATTTTCAGTGTTCAATCAACTCTTACAGAGTACATATAGTCCCTTTTGGAATTATATGTATTCTGTTGGAGTTGAATTAACACTGGACATTTTCACTGTAGAATAAGTGTTCTTTAATGTTAGTCCAGGTTTTTCCTTGATAGTTTCTTGTGGTAAAATGCAACTGAGATCACAGATTTAAAGCTGGAACATTTGGGCATTTCTGGGTACATTGAAAAAAACAATCATCTTGTGAAACTGAAACATTTTCCTGTTTGGACCAATCAGGTATTTGTCAAACCTGGGCGTGGCACTGGATTTGAGTATGGAGGAGAGAGTGTTACAAAGGGAGAGTGTGTTGTTTCGAAGGATAGTTTGTCGTGCATCAGAAAGCTCAGTTTTTTGTGTACACCCCCCCCCCCCCCCCCAGGCTGCCTCCGCCACCACCATCCCCAGCACCACTGAGCCCATCTCTGAACTCTCGACTTTTCCCTCCTCTTCAAAACAAAGCAAGCGTCTGTTTTTTCAAAGGGCTGGTGATGCAGGTCAGAGGAAGAGGCCGAAGAGCAGCTCTGTCTGCTGCTGCATCAGAGAGGGCCATGCATACTGGCTCACGGGCGGTGCAGGCTGAGTGCGGGGTGGGGGGTGGGGGGGCTGTGAAGCTGTTGTTTTGGCCTCAGGGGCAAGACGGAAGGATGAACCTATTTGGGTTGCGCGTGAGTCAGCACCCCCCTCAACCCCCCCCCCCCAAGCCGCCCCCCACCCCCAACCACCGAAGGGGAATTCTCTGTTGTCTTGCTCTACTTCCTGTTCCCACAACTCCATAGCCCCTGACCTTGGCAACCTCCCCCCACCTCCCCCCTTTATAAAACGGACAGAGGCCAAACAAGGAAGTGCGTTGTCTTTATCAGCCAGCTGTCGGAAAGAAAACACGGGGAAAAGGAAATGCACCTCACTGCGAGTCCGCTCGGTTTTGTTCCCCGCACTTTTTTTAGCACGGCCATTTAAAACACAGCTGACAGAGAGAGGCTCTGAAAAGCACTGCAGGAGTTTGCCAGGAGGAGGAAAAATAAAAAAAATTCTGGAATATTTCCTCAGTACATTATTCATTGGCATTAGGCTTTTGTTCTTTTAGGTTTCAGAAGCAGGCATGCATTAACACACCAGTATTCTTATGGAAAAATAGTCTGTTTACGGATGAGTAACCACATGCAAACATCTCCTTAATGTTGCTGAAGAGGCAGACTAGCTTAAACTGTGATTACAGCGGATACTTTCATGAGTAGGTCGCTGAGAATGCTTGGGAGCAGAAAGCACGGGGGTAGCTGCAGCGGTGGGAATGAAGAGATGGATTATTTATGATGAAAGAGGAGAGGGACTGAGAACTGGAGTTTCTTCTTCCCTTGTGGGGAGCGGAAGGGGGGATATGATGTTGTCATGGCGGAAGTGCTCTCCTTCCGCTCTGCTAGGCTTCCGAAGCACAGGCAACGCGAACAACAGCTGACAAACCGTGACCTTGTGATTGGCTGACCCCTCTCTCACTTCCTGTTTTGAGCCTGGAGTTCCTGCTGTCTTTTTTTTGTGTTTTTTTTGTCTCTGTATCTCTCCCTGCTTTACGCCATCTCTGTCCCACCGATGGGAACGGAAGGCTCCTGATTGGACGGCACTACAGTCTCCCACACAGCAGTAATAGCTGCACAGAATGAGGGAACTTTATTAGTCCTTTAGTACAAGATTTAAATCCCTGTGTTCAGATTAATAATTAAAATACCATTTTATACTGCAGTTCGAATTATAGAGCCTGTTCTAGGCTGGGTTGACTGTTCCACATCCCAAACCAGGACAAACACACTGTTTATTTTTGAAATGCATCTTTAAATGTGAAAACAGTGTTTCTGCTTACAATTGGGCCCTCTGCACCTATGGTAATAGTACTGGAGCTAAATTCTGTGCCCAGAAAAACAATGACTCACTTTCACACCACAGGTCAAATGGAACCCCTAGTCATTTCAGATTAGGGATGTATCCAATGATCAATCCCAAGTGGCCACAGTTATAGTGCCCAAACTGATGCCATGGCAACCAGCGTTAACAACCGAGCCACTCAAAAGACTGACAACTGTCATTTTTTTTTGACAGCGCAGAATTTCTTGTGCACAGAAGCTAGCTGCAGTACTCTTGGCGAGGGCACAGCGGTAAGCAGAGAGCCGTTGTTTGTGTTTTCACACAAAAAAAAAAGTGTTTTAAAAATAAACAGTGTGTTGACTTTGTCTTGATGGAGATGTGGAACAGCAAAACCAGCCTAGAACAGGGCCCATAATTTAAATTGCAGTACACAGTAAAATGTCCAGTGTTAATGGACATATGAGTCCACAAGGGACCTATGCACTCTGTAAGAGTTGATTTAGCGCTGAATATTTTACTGTGTATGTTAAATATTAAGCTGAACGTAGGTATTTAAATCCTGTACTGGAATAGTGAAGTTCCCCCAGTCAGTGCAGCTACTGTATTACTGCAGTTTGGCACAGCATGGTGCCATCCAGTCAGGAGCCTGCTGTTCTCTGACGACAGCGGTGTCTGACGCGTCCACGCCTGCTTTCCGAAGAGTGTTTCTTATCTGATCTGTTGGACGGCAGTTTGGGGTTATTTCTTCATTATGGTGATAATTCTCCGGTTATGAACTGTAGAGGTCTTCCTTGACCAGGCTCTTTGTGATTTTTGAGCCCACCGGTGCTCTTTTTCTTCTTAACAATGATTTTAGTAATAAGTATTGGCCTACGTCTCTGTCAGTTTTTTTTTTTTTCCTCATTTTCCCGCCTCATAATGGCTTCCTTGACTTTCATTGGCTCAACTCTCATCCATGTGTTGACAAACACCAACAACAGACTCCAAAGGCAATCAAAAAGCTAGAATGAAAAAATAATTAGATGCTGAAAGCTCTCTTATACCTGCACTAAGGAAGCAATCAAACACACTGGACGAATCCGAAACAGGCCATTTGTCCCAAACAGTATGATGCCCTGAAATTAGGGGCTGTTCATGAAAAGTGCTGTAATTTCTACATGGTGAAAACTAAATGAATAACAATACCCGTACATAAAAGCTGAGCATGTCTAACCACGTGAATTGTTTGATTACAAATATAAAATTGTGGAGTACTGAGGCAAATCAAGAAAAAATATGTGTGTGTGTGTGGGTGTGTGCGTGCATCGTGCATGCGTGGGTAATGGTTTGCGGTGCCTATATAAGAACAAAATGTAAGAGTTCAGATAGAAAATGTCTTATTAGTGTTGTTCTGATAATACTTTTATGAGAACAACACTGATAATGATAATGATACTGATGATATTTTGCCTGCAAAATATGTTTTAAAATTTTGCTAAGAGGGAAAAAATTTGATTTTTAAACCATTTCTAAATGAATTCCACTATTATCCGTCAATGACTTCTGCATCTGCTCATGCTTCAAGGGAAATAAGATTGTGCTTAACCTACCTGCCCGAACTCGTATTTGCACGCGATTGTTATAAATCATGGACAGAAAGGCAACAAGTTCATTCTTCCTTCTCAAATCCGGTTTCCACTGTGCTTCACTGTAGAGCCACACAAGGTTTCCTGTCTAATGGACCAAGGAGTGATAGATTGGCCTTTGCCGTCTTATTCTGGAGTCGCGCGTGACACGCAACAAGGCCAGGTTAAAACCTAGTATATGGCTGGACCTAACACACGTGATCCGGCCGACCAATGGTGTAACTCCATCACTCACTTAGTCACTCAGTAACTCCGTCACAGACATTCGAATTTGTAGGGCTGGCCCCGCTGTTGCGGTCCAGCCAAAAAAGAGTGCCAACTCGATACTGAAATTCAGAATAGAAAAACTGCACCACGAGCCATTTATTCATGAATTTATTTATCTGTTTATTTTTACAAATTTCATAATTGTATATACACGTGTTTGATATCCTAGCTCACAGCTGGGTTTCCATGTGCATTTAAGCTGTAATTGTTTGCCCCAGCATGGAGCAAAGTGCACAGACACGCTCTCCGGCATCATTATATGTTTTCAAACTCAAAATCATCTGTGTCACTTTGTTCTTTGTTAGAAAGCCAGTGGAGGTATAGCAGCGAGCTGGAAAAAAAGTAGAAAGACAGAAAATTTGGAATTTAGAAACTTGCACCAACAAGATCATAAAAGTTCCGTTTTTCATTCAAATTTTAATTGATGTTTTCCCCGAAGACACAGAGAGCAGTAGAAGTCTTGTGGAACAATCAAAGAGGTTGGATTAATTGGGAAGACGCTATCACACTCATAGCATATTTATACATGTTTATTGTGTTAAAATATTAATAAAGGGGTTCATTGTTTGAAGTACCCCGAGTCACTCATTAGTTACATTATGGGGGTGGTTTTAAATCTACTTGTGGATGAATCTGGGTTCTGACCCCAGGGCCAACACACATAAATAATATATGTAATGGATGCAGATTGACAAGTGAGCTATGTAAAGGGTATGTGGAATAATGCTAGCATAAGAATCGGCACATTCTGATAACCATAAAAATAATCTCATTACCGTGTCTTCCGGAAGCTGGTAGCAGATGAAAAACAGGTAAGCTTTTTCACCGTTGAGCCGATCTCTGCCAAATTTAATACATAAGAAGAGGGGGTCATGCTGTTCCAGTATGCCACATTTGAGTGCATTCGGCAAGGCAAAAATATTATTTTTGATTATCTCTCATTAAAGGTAAAAGAGGCACTCCATCTTTGCACACCGGTGTCCAGATGTGAGAAACCTCATTGCACAGGTACTTCCCCTGCTCTAACTCGAGAGAGGAAAATTTATGACAGTAAAATGGAATGAAAGGAAAAGCAGGAAACTTTTTTTAAATAATATAATTTCTAAAACTGGTATTCATGGTGTGAAGCTATAAACCACACCGTTAATAACTTGACTTAATAAGTGTTAACATCTGTTCTCCCAAGGACAAAAGCAAAGTTGATTAAATGGATTCTCGAGAGTAATTATCAAATGTGACGGAAACGGCCGTTGATGAGCCTCCTGTGTCTTTTCCTTCATCTACCAAAGGGAAAAGGTCGCATTAGGCCACCAGAAATAAGGCTTTTTACTGCTCTGTCCTGTATCACACAACAGGTAGACAGAGCTATGAATATATAGTTATTATCAAAGACACTATCAAAGACACTCTATCAAAGAACTTTGTCAAAGACACATGCATAGTAGCTTTGATTGGAAAAGTTCTATATACTGATCACAAAATTGTAAAGTGTAATTGGCTAACACGACTTTCAGAATCTTTTGAAAATGACATTACACATTCACTATGGCAACTAGTAGGTATTTGTGGTCTGGGGGTTGCTTTATGACACCACATTTTCTTACAGTTCGGATGTTGAGAGCAGTGAGACAGGCAGCCCTTTTAACTCAGAAGTATCTGAAGGCCAGTAGCCATTATTAACTCATGGTTATCCAATAGCTCTGTGGATAGGCTCTGTGCCAATATTTACCTGCAGAGTATTTACCTGCAACTGACAATTAAGATGGGGAGTTTGCAGATTAACATCTGATTGGCAGCTCACAAAACATTTGTGCTGCTGATTGGTTAAATGCAAGGGCCATTTTACTTACATATAAAGTATCTTTTAAAAAACACATTAGTGTTTGACAACACAGGAGCAATACATTTCATGTGACGTGTAACAGAGGGAAACTATTTTTAAAATAAGCGCAAAAGCTGAAATACGGCGGTTTTCATTTGCTAGTTGAGCGTGATGGTACGCTATTGTATCGTTGTCAATCGTTGTTAACAGTTGGTAGAATTGTTGCTTCCCCCTGTTCCATGATCAGACACACCTTCGCTAGCAGCTTTCCATTAGGAAACACTGCATTAGCGTCTATTGTGCTGAATGGTGTTGTTGGCTTGGTTCAGACATCAGGCTCTATTAGATTACCTATTAGGCTTAAAATGTGGCTGGGAATTGTCTGGCTGGTTCAGGTCAGGCCATAAGGATGCCAGGCTTAAGCAGACTAGGGCCTCATGCAGCCTGATACAGACCTCTAACAAGTAGTACAATTTTGCTGTTCTTAGTTCTTATAATACAAAAATCAATTTTAAAATCGCTGTTGAGTAATAATTTTTATAAGACTGGTTGTATTTTTATTTGTTTTTTTAATGTGCAATATAACTGTTAAAATTATGAATTTCATTGCCCAAGGTCTTTAATGTGGGATGATGTCATGTCGCCATAATGCGGAATGGCTTCGGCTGTCATAGAAAAACATCCGTAACAGCAGGCCATCGCTCTTGTGTGAGCGAGAGTGCTGCGAGAGCAGTGTGGGTTTAATTAGTCAGAACTGTGAATCAGCGGATAAAACGCTCCTCCCTCAACTCCAGTCCTGACAGATGATGAAAGAAAACTCAGTAAAAAGCCTTTTATGACCAAAATTTTTTTAAAACAATGTCTTTTGGTTTGTTAAACATTTTGTGGGCTTGTAAAACTCAGGGCGGTGGCAGACAATGTGTGAGAGCTGAAAGGGTGAGCTCTTGGGATTGGCTTCCTTGCAGGGAAAGCTGTCGGGATTGGCTCCCTTATGGGGGAAACTCTCGGGATCGACTCCTTTACAGGGAAAGCTGTCGGGATTAGCTCCATTATGGGGGAAGCTGTTGGGATTGGCTCTCTTATGGGAAAGCTCTTGGGATTGGCTCCCTTGCAGGGAAAGCTGTCGGGATTGGCTCCCTTACGGGGGAAAACTCTCGGGATTGACTCCTTTACAGGGAAAGCTGTCAGGATTGGCTCCCCTGTGAGGGGAACTCTCAGGATTGGTCCCCTTACAAGGGAAGCTCACAGGCAGGCCAGTGCTTATCTGTCGTTTGCTCTGCTGGCTCACACGCACTAAAACTCCCCTTCGACGGCTTTTAAAAGCGATCCGCAGAACATGCAGCCGCAGCTCTCTCGCGCTCAGGAACTCGGCCGAGGTGAACTAATCGGCCATTTCAGCTACACCGCCCCTAAACCCCTCGGCCAGATATCTCCCAGCAAGAGTAGAACAATGCATTTTCTGTTTTTTAAACAATGCATTTGGTTAAAGCCGAGGGAGCGGTGAAGCATGCCTGGCTGCAGTCAGGCCCGAGAGAGACTTCATCACCCCACATATCACAGGCAGCCTTTCTTCTGGAGGCTGGGAAACCATTAGCATGTTTTATTTATGAGCCGCAAGGCAGCGGAGGAGCCGTGTGTCAGAACAGATTTCAGACCATCCGCACGTCTCCTTTCCCTCACCCTATTAAAATAATAATCAAGTACAATATCCATGACAATCGCGCATCAGAGACTTCCTGCAAGGTACAAGACTGGGAACAGAAAGCAGTAGACCGTCCTCCAAATGTAGCGCGGAACTGCAGCTAGACGCTGACATCTTGGCTAGATTAGCATGTCCTCAAAAGACCCCGTCTGTTGACCAGAGCATGTTTGATCTGCCTTGCTTCGGATGTGTACTTCAGAAGCTGTCATCAGCTCAGGGCGTGAATTCAATTGAAATTCAGGTCTTTACCTGGAGAAAAAGAAAAAATTCCCACTTAATAATAGAATTTATATTCATTTCCAGGATTGACTGAATGGAAATAGAATTGACCCTCGACCCTTTTTTTGAAAAGTACATGGGGAGGTTTGAATTGAAAAGGAATTGATTCCAGCACTTCTCCTAAATGAAGGTAGCTCACTGACCCAATCACAAGAAGCTATCTCGTTCAGAGCGAGGGGGAATCTCCCGCTTCACAGCACACACCCAACGGCGGCCATTTTCTAATGGGGAGCCGAACTTGCGATGCGTTTGAGCATTTGAAATGAAACAATGTAAGGATTCCGGTAGTCTGAAACCTTGTGTGCTGGATGTGTTTTTGCAATTTGGGGAATGAGAATAGGGCGAACTCTGGCAATAGGAGGGAGAGAAGGAGACATACCGTAGAGAGAAAGGTACGAATCTTTCAGGGACGAGTTCAGTTTGGTCGCCTGCCAGGCTTAAGGTTCCTTTTCCGTCCCTCGACGAGACGGCTTTCCGACCCAAATAGTTTAAAGCCAAACAAATGCGGGGGTTCATGTTGTGTCTGGATTTTTCTTTCCCAAATGCTCCTGAGCTGTTTCCACAGACACACTAACCCAGAAAGCAGCTTCTTAAAAACACAGTGTGACCGTCTGTACCCCAGGAGGCTTAGTTACAAGCGCGGTCCCGTACGAGGATGCAGTTGGGGGGGGCGGGCACATTCTTCCAAACAGGTCACAGGGTCACCCCAGTCCCCATAAGCCTCTGGAGGCTAAATTACCAAGTCCAGGGACCCTGTTAGGCTTAGCCTTCCTTCTGATCTTACTCCAGGTGCCACTTTGTATACATCATGTTGTTCCTCATCTCAAGTCTTTTCCCTTTTTCCTTTCATCTGGTTCTGTATCCCTCTTTCCTTCATTTATTTTTTACTTTTCTCTTTTTGTGCATTTAATTTGGCACTCAGTGGCACAGCACAGCATTGATTGGTAACCATGGCAATGAGACAAGAGTCTTGTTTATGAGACTACTCGTCAAAAAAAAAAAAACCATATTGTAAGAATATGTATTCTGCTCTTTTGTGGGGTGTTGTCCTTAATTCTGCCCTCTTTTATGAAGTCCTGTCCTTAGTTCCACTCTCTTTTGTGGGGCGTCGTCCTCAGAACTCAGTGGGAGGCCCTATATCCAGTCACAGTAATGAATGTGGACCAGCAGTGAGTTTCATTATAATAGATATTCCTTCCTTACAGAGGAGCCTTTAGTTATAATGTAGATTTAAAGCCAAGGACGTTAACTTCTGCCAAACAATGTTTGTAGCTATAATTGAATTGACATATTTTCTTTTACAGCTACTATCATTCAGAGGCTGAGCCAGTTAGAAAAGTAATCCTGAAAGCAGATATTAGGACAGTAAATATTTCGCATCGATAAACTGTTTACATTTCATGTCAAATGACTCACTTGAAACTAGTACAATATTACTCAGCTATAAAATATGAATGTCATTTTCTATGTTTGTTGAACCAATGTCCCTGTAAAAGTTTCCAGTGCGATATGACCACCCGTTTAATTCCCTCGAAACACAAGCAGACACAAGTGGCTTTCTTGATGCTGGTTTATTTGAAGGCTTCTCTCCAAATCCACCGTGAAAACTAAACACAGTATTGACGAGAAAATAGACCATGTTAGCTTAACATAAACAATAGCATGCACAGCATGTAGAATAGCATTTTACAAAGTAAAATACAGACAAACGAAACAAATACCTTGCTGGCTGCATGTTACGAAAAAGGGAATAGTCTTCGAGTCTTCAGAGGTTTCCTTATAACCATTCGCATCAAATGAAAGTCCGTTGTGACCAGCATAAAACTTTTCACCAGAGCATAAGATGTCCATGCTTGCTGCTTGGTCGCAGGAGTTGCTTAAGAGTCTTACTCACGCGAGAGCAGCCCAACGAGACTTGAACGTAACTTGGAGCTGAGAATTCAAAATAATAGTACTAAATGAAATAATGTATAAATGACAAATGCAACTTAAATAAATTCTTAATTATGACATTGGTCTTAGAAAAAGTAAACAAATTATATAATGGCAACAGTTACAACCGGGGTGATGCTTGAAGCCGTTTTAAATCAGAACACTAACGTCACATCTGAGGGGAAAGAGATGGATACGGCTCGTATTTGGTGAGAAGATCCTTTTTGTTCCACTCATAAGAGTGTTAGTACAGTCAGGGATGGTCCATTGCTGACTCTTTCGTGTTCATGGGCACCCCCTGCACCACAGAGCTCACACTGTCATACCAAACCCTTGCCATGAGAGGAATCGGACCAGACCTCTCCTCCTGCCCATCTTCCCTCTTGAAGCGATTGAATTACCCTGGTAACTGTGGATCATCTACCATGCGTGATGGGTATCTAGCGAAGGGTTGGTGTTGATCTGCTGTAATTGTGGCAGTTTGAGATGAACTGAGAGAGGAGACCTTACCTTGGGAGCAACCAACGTCCCACTCAGAATCAACCGTCCCACTGGGGATCGCCCGTCCTGCTCAGGACCGATTGCTCACGGTGCTCTGTTTTGGCACGTGAGCCGCAGGCGTGTTCTTAGAAGCGGGGAGGGCCTGCGATTGAAAGAGAGCTGGATGCTGTCCCATCCCATCCTCCTTCAGGCCTGTAGAAGCTTCTCTGTGAAAGACCTATCTGGACCTGAAACTACTTCCTTTACACCGTCGCCATTACCTCAGTAAAGCTTTCCCAGATGTGTTCCTTGCCTATATCACAGTATTGCTATTAATTTTGTACTCTTTACTCGTTTAACGGGCACCCTTGTCCTGGGAAAATTCCGTTTCTTAAATTTTACCTGCTGTGGTCCTTTTTACGATATAAAGTTTGGGTATTTTCTGAAGCAGTGCGGGTGAGGTATCTTGCTCAAGGGTATAGCACGGCATGCCCACCTGGACCTGCATGATTAAAAGTCATGTTCCTCATTTTCCTCATTCCCCATTTTGATCCTCTAACGAGCTGCTCATTATTAATCAAAGACACGTTGACTCAGCCTTCTCGAAGGACGGTATTCTGAAACCTTCATCCCACATTTAGACCGCAGTCTTAAAGCGACCATCTTAATATCTTTCTGCCGTTGTAATAGGTGCAATAGACACACCTTACTTTATAGTTACCGCTAATGCTAATAATAGCATTTTACTTGTAGTTACTGCATGTGTTAATGCTAGGATCCTATATGCAGAAAACCGTTTATGAATGCTGAGAACTCATTTTGTAGGTGTGTCCTAGTCTGTGGACCCTCTGCTTTGTCTTTAACAATAATGCAGCACGATGACAGGCCAGAGAGTGGGCTGTCTTTTTTCAGTGTTAACTTTTTCTTTCTTTTTTAGCTAATTTGTTTCCCGTACATGGGATTTTATGTGCTGGAAGGCTCGGTTAAAGGCATTCCTACAGTATGTGAAGTCATTTGAAACGGACCAGTCTATGCAAATAAAAATTAAGCACCATACCTAGAGCTTTTTTTCCCCCATCCTTCTATCTTTAGCTGACAGTGATTTATATTTTACACATTATTTATATTTGATATTTTAATAGGATGAATTGTATTTGAATGGTCTATGGCACTGGTTGAAATAAATGCATATATAATTGGGATGATGAGGGTTGTGGTTTTAGATGAAGAAGGTTCCAAATCTGTTTTGGCGAGATAATCACAGGGTCTTTTATACAAAAAAAATATTAGCCTTGAGAAAAAATAATCTTCTTAAGACTAGAGTCTGAATCACAAAGGAACTGGGAGCCGGTGTTTTGTTGTATGCTGCTTTTTGTACAGTACCAGGATAAATACTTTGGCAATTACTGAGTCTCTCTTGCTCCTGCTGCAATCCTGAAGTTCCTTTGGCGGTGGGTTTTTTTTTGCAATAAACCCTGGTCTTTTTTTTTGGATTCAAACTCTAGCATAATCAAGATTCTTTTGAAGAACGGACTAAAAATAGTTTTTGAGAGCACACAAATGGCAACTGTTGTACTTGTGCCCACTGACGATGTGTATTCGTATGAAATTTATTGTTCCATGCTATGACAGGTTGCAAAAGAATAACAAGAGATGTCATTTCTTGCTCCGCATGCTACAGGGTTGTACTGATTAAGTGTCGACCTGAGTTAGGGTGCGCAGGGGAACCTGGATTCCAGAGAGCGGTGAAGCTGTATCACAAGTAAGATCTGAGCGTTTTGTCTCACGATTCTTACAGGCTGAACCCATCTCCTTTCTTAAACACAATGCTTTCGAGCTTGTCATAATTATTCACAGATGTGCAAATATTTATGTATTGTTGCTAAGAAAGCAAGACTTGTATATCCTGAACACCTGCAAGACTTGTATATCCTGAACACCTTGAAAGACTCAAATAATATCCAGAATATTGAAGTACATGAAGTAATGATTCCTACAAAAAATGTATTTATTTTGATTAAGGGAGTTATTAAGCAAAGACTAAGCAATAAAGAGCCAATTAACAGTCAATTTCTGAGATATGCTGTATAGTAATCTGTATAGCTGTAATATACCACGCAAAGACCAAAATAAATGAAACTTTATTACTTTTGTTCCACGACTATAAAAGCACTCTCTGAGAACTTTTCAGTAAGAGGTCCAGGCTTTTTTTAACAGTGTATTTTGACACCTCCAAACAGGCGGAACTTGCAAATGCCTCAAGGATTGTCTGTTGGTTTTGACACAATAGTTGCTATATTTGTCTCAGCTGAGCCTCAGTTAATTAGTGCTTATAATTAGAAAATTATTTCCGGTGCTATTTAAGGCTTTCAGTAGTGTTCATGTGCTAATAGATTCTTTACAGTTAGCAAAACAGGGAAAGTGATTAATTGTGTTTCTGCACGTACTTATAGAGACAGCATAACAAAGCATGTGTGTAGAGAAGCGAAGAGCAAAAAGCCTCCTGTGTTTGTTAATATTCTCAAGCTTTGGTCCTGTGCTTTATATTTTATATAGGATGCTGTACAGCGAATTACTGAACTGCACACTTCAGAATAGTGCTGGGGTGGAGGCAGGACGTCTGGCTTGTTTTGCGGTCTCAGATACTTACAGCTACACCTCTCGGGTGCAAATGAGGTGTAGATTACAAGTGTAAGCCATTGTCCGTCTGAAGTGGACTCAAGACCTGCATAGAGATTAACCCGTTCTAAGCCCAACAATGGCCTAGAATACCACAGAAACTGTTTTTCCACATCTCACAAAATGTAAAGCAGCACTTCATGAATTTATACTAAAACAAAAAAACCAAAAGAACTGTTGTTCTAGGGGCACGTTGTGTGGCGATTCACAGAAAATGATGTTCAAACGGTGTGGGTTGACGTGCTGTAGATAACAAGTCAAACGCACGTGCAACAAAAAGTATTTTACTGCAGGACTACAGATAATTTAAATACAGAGAGCAGCAATAATGCTATTGTGTGATGGCAGCTAGCAGTTAGTCAGAATTGGTTGATACTACTTGACTGGTACTTACTGACACTCACAAGTCATCCACTTTATGTATATCCCAGAGGATTATTTTCAAACTTCAAGCGCCGACTACCTAAAATGTTTGTAATTTTAAGGATACAGTTAGGAAGCAACTGGCTTTTATAGAATCTCCTTCCATACCCTCCACCTTACACGTTCAACAAAATCTGTGATGATACCGTGAGAAATTTTATTCTACATTATTCACATTGCAAGATGCAACTTTAAAGTGTATTTGAGACTGTTAGGAGAAACGCAGAATACAGTTTTGGCCCCCTAGAATGATTTTTGAAGGCACTCATTTATCCTAATTAACCTGCGGAGCGACTGAAAATGCACTAATTAGATAGTTGTCTGGATTTAATGAAACGCTAAGGGCTTGGTGGACTGTGGAATCAATGATTATTGACTCAAACCATTAGGAAAGTCATAGCACTAAAAACACTTAGGTTTGTTTCTTAGTGGTGGAAAAATGAGCAAAGAGCACTTTATTGAGGACTCTACAAGTGGCAACTGAGGCGTAGAGAATTTAATTAAGTGCAATTTAGCAAGCGCAACTGTTTATGTTCTACAGTTTTATATTTTTACCGGTCATTATTCAGAACATTCGCACATTAAATTATCATTGAGGTTGGGAGAGTACATCAAAATGGCCAATAATGACTACAATTATGCTATTTGGGGGTCGATTTAACAGGAGTTGTGACCGAGGTTCAGTTTGTATTGAACTACTTAATGAAGCAAGTTGTCACATAGTATGATTACAATCCCAAATGCACACAAACGCACACACACACACACACACACACACACACACACACACACACACACACAGGTATGTTCAATTCAAAATTTCCATTGTGCTTTCAAAATGAGCCGTGAAGATTTTATGACCCCTTATTATCTTAAATAGGAATAAAACAGCATTTAGCTCATTTAGTAGATCAAGGCATTACTGATTAATTCTCTCTGTGTGGCTGGCCAAAGCAATCTCTGTAAAGAGTTAATGGCAGAGAAAGGTACCATTTGTGCTGGAGTTATACATCATAATGATGCACATATCTACCCTTCCTCATTTTTGAAGAACTGCAATGGGTGGGTAATTTGAATTTGGGGGCATTGACTGAACTCACGTCAGAGAGAGATTTGGAGTAGCTGCTGTTCAAACTGTAAACAGTATCTCCACAGAAACACACTTTCAATGTACAACGATTCCAAACTACTCACCCACGCAAAGCACAATCTATAAGTCATTAATTAAACCCATCAAAATCTAGGACGTTGAAAGTATGGATATCAAAATGAGGCCAAGTTTTTACAATAAATATTGGCCCTCGTAGCAAATGAAACAAGCTGTATCACACTGATTCTCCATTCAGCTACCATTTGTGCCAGTTATGACAAGACTACATGAAAGGCTCTTCTCTACACTTTGAAGCCACTCAGAACTGAAATGATGTTCCCTCACTGCATCTTTCTTGACAAAAATAATTTGAGCTTTGTCGCAACTGATGAACAGGCTGTCGTCAAATCATTCTGCTAACTTATTGACCACATCAGGGCTCCTTTCTTCTTAAGAGACTAACAAGTGCACGTACTGTAAATTTGGCAGTTCAAGGGCTAATCTGCAGAAGATTGCCACTCCTGAGTACTTCTGTTGTACAGTTTGCTTCTTTAGATTGAGTTTTCACAGTGTGTTTTTTGAAAAATGGTTTTGGGTCAAATAAAAATGAGTTCCATTCTTCCAGTCAGGGCTGTTTTTACAGCTCCAGAAAAGAGCTTGGCTAATTTGGAACAACCTGCTTTACCAAGCTGGCTGTCTACTAACGGATGTGTTTTATCACAGCCAGTAAAATGTAACATTTTCCTATTCTTAAAAAATTCATCCACCTGTTCTCTTACAATCCGGTATGTCCTATGGAATAACACATTCAAATTTGTGTGACATAGAAATGTCAAAAAACGTACTTCCACTGTGGTGCTGTGTGTGTCAGACGTGGCAGAAATGGCAGGAAATGGCTTGAGACCATAGCACTTATCACAGTATCCTGTATAAACATGCGTATCCACTGAATTACCTGAAGAGCACCTTCGGCAATACTCCGAGTGCTTCACCAACATTGGCTGTGAGGCATACAACGCTTCCGCCCGGCGTGCGTCATCTGGCAGCCCTGAAGAGGGCATTACATTGGGATTTCATCATTTAGAAAACACGGATATTTATTTATTTGTTGCCATCGCCAGTGTCTTGTGGAGGCGGTTCTGTGCGATTTTGCATTGAGTGGACCGAAATGGGGTCACGCCTGCATCATCAAAGACGCGTCGGGCGGAGCACTTCCTGTCCGTCGGAGCACCCTCCGCCGCGAAGGCGGTCCCGAGGGGAAGCCATTTTGAATGAGTGCCTCATTAAGTCCCCGCTGAATGACAGGCACCAAAACGAACCGTTTGCTGATGTCAAAAATTAGCAGTGCGAGCGTGCTGGGAGGCGGCCCGCTGTGGGACCCCAGCCACTCAGTGCCGGGGGCGGTTCCTTAGGCGGGGGGGGGGCGCTGACTGAGATGCCGGTCAGATAACATCAACACCCTACATGTCATCGTTGATGTCCTTGATTTATACAGAGATCCCTTCAGTGTGCGTTTGACTGGGTGACACGGTTCTCCCTCTTACACGACTCTGCCTGTTATACGGCTTCAGCGTGCAGGTGAGCGGCATTCTGGGAAGGCGCTGGAGCTCCATCCTGATGGTCTCTGTACCCTTTGTGCTCCTGTAGTCATATGTCTGAGCGAGGAGAGTATAGGTGCTGTTGCAATGAAGCTGCCTAACTGCAGGACAGTTACAGGAGGAGAGGGCACATGCAAGACAGGAGAGGGCACATGCAAGACAGGAGAGGGCACATGCAAGACAGGAGAGGGCACATGCAAGACAGGAGAGGGCACATGCTGTGAGATGCTGTTGTCGTTCATCTTTTCAAACCCTGTGTGCTGGACTCTCCACCCTCTCAATCCTGTTTTTTTAATTTGTTTTTATTTTGTTACTATTCAAAATGGCTGGGGGGGGGCGGCATGGTTTGCAGGGGGCAGAAGGCAAACAGCCTAACAAATGGGACCTGTACTGCCCCTCTCCACTCATCCCTGTACTTCCCCCTCTCCACCCGTCCCATTCCTCCCCGTCTCCACATATCCCATCTCTGAGGCCCTTAAACAGATGTGTCATCAGGCCGATGCCGCTGCAGCGATTAGGGTCTCCGTGGCGACGGGGCCCTCCTCTGCCTTGCCTCATTACCTGCCTGCCGGCTGCCTCTGTCCCGTGGGCCCACACAGCATCATAATGACCTCTTTACCAGTCCCGCCGCACCCCTGCTCCCACCCCCTGTCCCGCCAAGCCTTGGAGTTGGAGCCCCATGTCAGCTCTGAAAGCTGTGTTGAAGGTTGGCCTGTGTTGAAGAGGCCCTGCTCTCTGTGTTCTGTTCTCCCCTGTTCGCCCCGGGGACCTGTACTTCCCCTTACACCCATCCGCCGCCATAGTTACAGCACCTTGTCGCCCCGCTGTGAGGTCATCGAGTTCCTGCAGCCAATCGGAGATCATTCAGCAACGCGGGAGGTTTTTTTTTTTTGTTTTTTTTAAAGAGATCACGGACGTAAGGGGCCATCAGTAGGGTGCTGTGGTGTTGTCAGGGACGTACCTCACAGAAACTTTCTGATGTTTTGGGTTGAAAAGGTGACAAAGCATGATAGTATAATTTGCTGGAGAATGAGAGCAATAGTTTTCTGATAGAGATGACAGAATCTGTTTAATTGTACAGCTTGATAAAGATGACAGAAATGAAAGAATGGTGTGATGCGTGATTGAGATCATAGAAATCTGTGTGGTGGCGTTCTGTCCTATCGTCCTCTTTGTGTAATATATCACAGAGCCTGCAGCTGCAGAGATTACATTGTCCCATTGATGGTAGCTGCATGCATCCCTTACATAAATGGAATATGCTGCAATATTTTGTCAACTATGAGCTTTTTTGACAGTATCGTTTACATTTTTTTTCCCAGCTGCGTGATATATTGCAATATAAACATGGCAATAATGTGTGCAGTACTCATACATTGTGCAATGTGGCTAAAACCCTCTGGATAAAAGCATCTGCTAAACAAACGTAAATATTGTGAACATATATTTGATTGTTTCAGTAATTCACATTTCCATAATGAGTATTACAGAGCACACTGTGATTGTGTGTTATATGGGGTTCAACTCTGTGGTCACCAGGTAAGTGAGGTAGGATTAGTGGAATTTTACACTAATGAAAGAGGAGGATTGTTCAGGATAAATATCCCAATGTAGAAAACAAAGAGTTTTCTTAGCCGGAAACAGTCTGTTTCAGCTCATTATATTAATTACATTACAGTCATCTGGCAGAAGCTCCTCTCAAGAGAGACGAACAGTAGTGCAGAACATCAGTGTTAACTCATTTCTCTCTCCAAGTTTTTTGTTTCTTTAAAGCCCTGAAATATCACTGCTTCCTCCCAGACACCCCAGTTTGCCGGGGCTGCAGGTTCTATACATGTGCAGGCTGTGTCATCAGGCCAAATGTATTGATTGATTGATTGGTTCAGCTTATCTAGACTTCAATATTTTACATTGATATTAAAGGAAAATCAATAACCGTTGTTAAAGTTCTCTTGAGAAAACAAACAAAAGTAATACCTGTGAAATACACCAGCATATTCATTGCAAACATGCCCCCCCCCCCACCCTCTCAGATTGACCATGTATTTTTATGCTATACCCCCATCTTCTCTCTTTTCTTCTTCAGGGGACTGTTTGCGAGTCGTTACACGGAAACGCACTACCTGGAGGACGGGAGCTCTGTCACCGCTGCTCGTAATTTCACGGTAGGTTAGAGCTGCGGATGTCCTCGCCGCCGCTCCTGTCGAACGATCGGTAGGTTGGAGCGCGGATGTCCCCGCCGCCGCTCCTGTCGAACGAGCAGAGCCCTGTTTCTGGGGCCCTGTATGTGGGCAAAACGTTACGTTCATGTGGTGCCGTAATGATGAGGGGGAAAAAACAATGTTTTTTTATTTGTTTTTTTTTTGTGTGTTTTCAGCATTGAATTTTTGTCTGTCTGACTGCAGCTCTGAATTTATACACTTCTGTGTCAGTGGAAAAAAAGCCTACATTTTTGCATTTTTGGGGAGATACCAAAAATACTACATAAACAGACTAGACAGAATACACAGGATGACTGGTTTCTCTTTGAGAGAGAGAGCATATTTCATGTTTTATTTTAAATGGATAATATAAAAGTTTGTGTGCATAATCCATTGCATAGTTTTTGCATACAATATTTTTATTGTACATTTAAATGAACGTCTTGAGTTAGTACCCAGTACTCCTAAAAAATGCATTGTGTCCAATGTAAACATATTTGTTTACTAATGTTTAATATCATATGAAATATTTATCCATATATCGATCCATGAACATTTTTTAATAATGTAAGGAAGTCGCCTATGCAGAATGCACTTGCACTCTATCCTGTGAAAGCCAGGACTGCCCTTCTCTCTACCACCATTAACTGGAGTAAAAACCTGCAGATACCGCGGCCTTCAAGGACTGGAGTTAAACCCGCAAACACTGTAGCCCTTCAGGACCGGGTGTTAAACCTGAAGACACTGTGGCCCTCCAGGCCTGGAGTTAAACCAGCAGACACTGCAGCCCTCCAGGACTGGAGTTAAACCTGCAGACACTGCGGACCTCCAGGACTGCAATCAAACCTGCAGATACTGTGGCCCTCCAGGCCTGGAGTTAAACCAGCAGACACTGCAGCCCTCCAGGACTGGAGTTAAACCTGCAGACACTGCGGACCTCCAGGACTGCAATCAAACTTGCAAACACTGCGGCTCTCCAGGACTAGAGTTAAACCTGCAGACACTGCGGCCCTCCAGAAGTGGAATTTAACCTGCAAACATTGTGGACCTCCAGGACTGGTGTTAAACCTGTAGATACTGTGGTCCTCTAGGACTGGAGTTTAACCTGCAGACACTGTGGCCCTCCAGGACTGGAGTTTAACCTGAAAACATTGCGGCCCTCCAGACCTGGAGTTTAACCTGCAAACATTGTGGACCTCCAGGATTGGTGTTAAACCTGTAGACACTGCGGCTCTCCAGGACTCGAGTTAAACCTGCTGACACTGCAGCCCTCCAGACCTGGAGTTAAACCAGCAGACACTGCAGCCCTCCAGGATTGGAGTCAAACCTGCAGATACTGTGGCCCTCCAGGACTAGAGTTAAACCTGCAGACACAGCGGCCCTCAAGGTCTGGAGTTAAACCAGCAGACACTGTAGCCCTTCAGGTCTGCAGTTAAACCTGCAGACACTGTGGAGTAGATTTGCATGTCCTGGTGGACTAGAATCTCTACTGTGTGAGATAAACAAGCAAGGAATTCTGCTTGTATGTGAACTGAAAAGAAGCCAATCTGCTTTGACAGAGCCTGTCAGCAGCCCCAAGACAAGCATTAATCTCACATCTAAGCAAATAGGGACTGGGCTTATGGAAGAGATTCATTGAATATACTGAAAGTCCACAGTACAGCACCACCACTTTTTAAACACTGAGAAATAGTGCCTGTACATTTTCCATGAAAGAGCTGAGCATTGCTGGGTTTTCTAAGAAATTACACAGCTGCATTTGATATAGCACTGGAGTGAGGAAAGCAGGAAAATTTTGTTTCCAGGTCTTGTTCAATATTATATATATATATAACACGTGCATTGTTGGGCTTTTGTGCAAAGTCTGACACAAAAGTGTTCTGTCACAGCACGTCACAGTGAAGCCGCCATTTGAGTTCTGGAACACACTGGCCTCATTCACAAAACATGCGTCTGATCAGATATGATCATTAACTGTGCTTATGAAGGTTTCCACAAACTTCATCTTTTTTTATCTGAAATTCATGCTCAAAATGCATGTTTACAAACATGTGGAAAGGCATTTGCAAAAGATATTTCTATTTAGAATGCTTCCTTGTTTTTATTCTAAATTCAGTTTACAATAAAGTTTTTTCCTCACATACACGTTTTTTTCTTAGTTTACGATAATAACCTTGTAGGGAATGCAATGAAATATATATATATATTCTTTTTGATGAAAGTGATGGTTAATGATTGATAATTATATATAAAGACCTGCAAGCATGCAGCCAAACCCAGCATTTAGGAATGGCCTATCTGTTGCTTTTGGATGAGTTGGGGAGAGAGATCGTGTCTTTAGGGACCACACAGACACTTTTGAGAGCGATGAATGGCTGATGTTTGCCCATGACCCTGAAAGTGGCATGCATTCCACAGGATTTCTAGTGTTTCTGTACGCAAATCAACATGGCAGGCAAACGCATTCGATATACAGACAATCGCCATTCATCGTCTGACATACCTGGGATACGTAATCAAAGGCCATGTTTCAAGAATTACACCTTAGTTTCTCATAGGAACTTTCAAAAACAAAAGTGACAATAATTTAAGAACGGTTGTAAATGAGGTCCATTAGGAACGCTTGAATGTGTACACTTCGTGATTTTAACGCTTCTCACAATGCATAAAGAGCTTGTGTTTTATGCGTCTCTTCAAGTGAAAGTGAGATTGATAAGACATCTTAATTAATGAGACTTGAGAACAGTGTGTTAAATCGTTGACAGGCTAAAATGGAAAATGGTTTGGAGTCATGAACGTGACCGCAGTAAAATCTTCAGAAAGCTTTGAGAAATACACATAGTTTTGGTGCTTGATGTTCAGTCTTTCAGTCATTTTTCTAATTTATAAACAGCTCACAGAAAAATTAAATGAAAGCAATTTGGGAAAAAGGTGTTCTACTTGTCATCGACGGCACGTTCTGTTGCCGTTAAAACACTCACAGCAGGAGGCTAATGAGGCATCCTTCCCGAATCCTACATCTCCAGATCAAAACCTCCTTCACAAAATTCATTCTTGACAACTCTGTCACACTGTGTGTCCAAACCAGAACTGTGCAGCTAAAAGCCTTTTGGGTTATGGGTCTTGGTTTGTGCCATAGGTTCCGACTGAATTTCTATCCTGATAGGATGCTAAAGAATAAATGACGTTCAGGTGCAACAATACAAACCACAACAAACTGGATATAAGAATTTAAGTAAAAATGTAGTGTTTTTTCAGTTTTACCAAGCCAATGTGTCTCATCTCTGTTTTTCTCAAAGCACAGCAAAACCTAGTTGGACAGAAACATGAATTAAAACCAAAGCCTCTATCGGCTTTGTGGTAACAGTACAAGGTTTGACACCATTTCAATGAACATAATCTTATTATTAGCCTTGTAACTATGCTTTGCGTACCCTGTGGGAAAAGCCCCCCTAGTGGTGAAATGGAGTAATTCCAGGTCAATGTGGAGGGATCCTTCCACCAATAGCAGTGGCTCTACTAAGAGATGAAGTTCAGCCATCCATTGCAGAGATTAGTGGGGACTCAGTCAACAATTTGTCCTCAGCTTGGACTTACGAATAAATACAAGAGCATTTGCTCTTTTCTTCCAAAACATTTTGCAGAGTTAATCTTTAGTGATCACACAGCTTGCTTAAAGGTCAGCAAAATAAATAACACTTGCCCTGAATCTTAAACGGTAGTGATGCGCATATTTGCCTGAGTATTGTGAAATGTTGCAACCTGTTCGGATCTTCATCAGTATACTCCACAGAATTTAAGAAAGGGAAACCACATTAGACACCTAATCCAACTGATCCAGGGACAGTGTATTGCACACTTTTCAGCTAAACTATAAATAAAGGGCTATAAGGGTCAGATAAAAATCTATTTTCAGAATTTTTAGGAATGATTGATTGTTCTATACTCATGAATGGAACAAGGGCACTGAATCTTAATGTTCAGGCTTTTCTGTTATACTGACCTGTGATTCAGCGACAATTTTGCACCATATAAGCCAAGTAGGATCCTACACAGTAAAATGTCCAGTGTTAATTTAACTCTTAACAGTGTTAATTCAATTCTTAACGGATAACATTTGGTCCCACTCCAGAATGTGGGACCAAATGCTATCTATTAAGAGTTGAATTAACACTTTCAGAGTTGAATTAAAACTGAACCGTTTTACTGTGTGCAGAAGAACTTTACCGTGTGCAAAGGTAGGAGAGGTCTGTCTTGCTGGTGACAGCTGGTAGCCTGTGGCTACCAGCTAGTCAACCCTGGTCCAGGAGGACCACAGAGTGTCCTGCTTCTTATTTTTATTGTGTAATTACCAACCAGTTCAGACCCAATTAACTGGATCAGGTGAGTTAACCATGTAATCAGTTGCTTGACCAGGGAAGAGTAGCCCTGGGCTAGAGGGTGTGTGTATAGAGCTGTTACTTAAGGAGCTCCACCCATTCCTCTACAGATGCTGATTTGCCATGGTTGTGGACTAAGGGTATTGCCCAGACTGACTGGGTTATAGGTCTGAGCCTGTCCTCAGAGGATGTGCCTTTACAGACTGAAACACTCACATAAAATCCTAAAATAAGCTACTGTAATGGGACTGAAGAACAGCTGTGGCCACTCTGTCCCAGTTTTTGGAGGACAGAAGCAGTAATGGAATTCTTCTGAAAGAAAGAATGTGTGTGCTACTGGTCTGCAGCGTGCCCTGCCCAGAATGCAGCCTATTTACAGACTATTCCCATTCCTTCTACTCGTCCGTGAAAAACCTGAGCAGCATGCATTAGAGATGAAGGGCCAGAGCTAATGTAAATGCTAAACTTAGCACACGTTCGGCTGCAGGGTTTTCATATTTAATATGACGCCGGTCTGCAGTTTATTTTATTTATTCATTTTTAATTTTCGCATTGAGGCCAGTGCAACATTAAAAGAAGATCATACGTCTTGTTCCCTCATTCTGGCAAGCTGTCTGTGTAGCGTGACCCCTCTTACCTCTTCCAGGTCACGTGCCTTGAAAACATGGAGAGACGCATGAGCCAGTGAACTAGGGACTAGGCTCCTGGAATTACAAGCCCAAGGGGTTTTCCCTTGAAGATTTATGATGAGTTTTTCAGGAGTATTCACACTGAGCACTGGATTTCTCTGGCAGTTGGATTGTACTTTCAAGAGGCATTTTGCCAGCCTTAAACATGGGAGTTATGCATTCAGACCAGACTAGACCTTTGACTAGACTGAACTTTGCTTCAGAATTCCTACAGTATGCTAGTCATGAAGAGCTAAGTATTGGGGAATGAATGGTCTATATTCACACTATGGCTGAATTAGTTGAGTTAGCCTAAAGAGAAGACCTACTGGGACTTCATCTTGTTGTTGTAATAATAGGTTTGGCTCATGCAATGTGGGGGATGCGTCATCATGCAATGTAAATACCCCATTTTATAAATATAGAGCAATAGCTGTGAATTAAAATGACAGATAAGTCAACGGTACTCAGAATAAGACGAAGATCCATTGTGCCTAGTTTATGCAAGCACTGTGCACAAAGGAAGATGAATACAAGGACGTGGGCATGTTATGATTCTGAGAACAAGGCTAACACATTATCCTTGACCCTAAAGGCCAAGGAAGTATTTGGAGACAAAGCCATAACCTGGTCTTGAGAGCTTACGTTTTATGGGAACAGAATATGTCACAATATGATATATATGCAATGTCTTGCTTATTTATTTGATTTAAATACAATAATGTGTGCCTGTAGTGTGTTCCATTTTCTTAGGAGTGACTCTAATGGGACTGTTGACATTTCCAGGTAAATTGCTACTACCATGGTGAAGTACAGGGTCATGAACATTCAGATGTCAGCCTCAGCACCTGCACTGGTCTCAGGTAAGTTTGACAGCGAGCTTCAGGGCTGTATTTTAACCATGAAATATATGGCCTAAATATATGATCTATTTTCTCTCAAGTGCAATTAGGGCATGTCCAAATACACTTTTACAAGTTAAACAGCAGATCTATTTTTTTGGAATGTAGGACACAAGGTTCAAATGGACAGAACTTAGTTGCTTAATTAATTAATAGGTGTGTCTTGCGCATAACATGTCAATCAATCAATCAATCAATCAATCAAACTTTATTTGTATAGCACATTTCATACAGTAAGTGCAACTCAATGTGCTTCACAGAAGATAATTGCAAAGAATAATTAAAATAATTAAAAATAATTATTTTAATTATAATTAAAAAGAGAGAAAAGGAACAAACAAATAATAATAATAATAATAATAATAATAATAATAATAATAATAATAATAAATAAATAAATAAATAAATAAATAAATAAAATAAATAAAAATAAATAAAAATAAATTAAATAAATAAAAGCAATGCAAAAACCTAGGTAAAAGCAATGCCAAAAAGGTGTGTCTTAAGATTTCTTTTAAATGTGATAAACCAATCAGAGTGCCACCTCACATTCCCTTCAAAACCACCTTGGTGGATTGCTAACATACCGACATACCTAGCAAGATTGCGGAAGAAAAACAAACTTACCTTTGACGAAATGGAATTGCTTGTGTGTGAGGTTAAAGCACAGCAGCAGAGCATATGTGGCAACAACAGGGTTCCACTGAAAGCTCTTTAAAAGCGTTTTGTTCAGTTATGGAGTAACAGGTAAAATCAGTGAGGTTTTAATCGCTGAAAGCATGGACATCTGGTCACCGTAATTTTAAAAATGTGATAAAATTGTGTAAAAAAATTGGGAAATTTGAACATAGGCGCACATTCTTAATATTGTGTCCTTAAAATAACAATGAAACAACTATAACATGACTTAAGGTCAGGCTTTTGTTGGTCTTAGCGCAAACACTTTCAGTTGCTTCAAAATAGCAATACACCAACAATGCACTTGACCGCTCTTATCTTAAGGCCAACCCCCCCCCCCCCCCAGATGGGTGGTAGTTTATTTGCTATTTGAACAATATGGGCACTGGACAGGAGAATGACTTGAATGACTTCTGTGTCGGTCTGAAACTAGCAAAGACACTTGCGTTTGGGTTAATTCAAAGCTCCTAGAGTTGCTGCCCACCTTGAACCACCTCATTCTCAAGGGTCAACTGAGGCCATGACCTTCTAGCACATGTCAATCAGAGATTAGTTCCACACGGTCCAATAATGGAACCCATACATTTCTCAGATCCCCCCTAAAAGGAAGGGCAGATTTTATAGTATGCTGCCATATCATTATTCCCCATTGCTTCTCAGGGCATCCCACTGCTCTGAATGAACATTTGGGAACTATAAAACTCCAGGGCCTGTTGATGTACGCTCATCTCCTGCTTAATTGCCCTCAACTACAAATACAGTATGTGATGATAAACCTTTTATATGCCTTGTACACTGCAGCCATATAATTAAGTGTAATGACGATCATTCAGTAAATGCTGAGGGGGTAATCTTTTCTAAATAAATGTTACCGGTAAACACCAGGAACTTCTTAGTTCATGAGCCAGCAAATGTCTTTGACTTCCTTGGAGTTCTAGGGGTAATTATCAAGCTTGTTAAGAAAACTGCATGTTTTTTTTTGTTATTTTCTCCACATTGTGAGACTGAGATATCTATAGCCAGCACAGACAAATACAGAAAAGTGATTTGATAAAAGATGAGGTATGACTTCTAATAATTCAATTTCTTGTAACTTGGCTTACTTTTGATATCAGTACTTGGAATGGTGGGCCCAGATTTTGCAAGTATGAATTAATCATTTCTAGACAGGGCTTTGTGTGTGTGTGAGTAACTTGGCATTTCTGACCATTGAAAAAGTGTTTTTCTTCAGTTCTATTATACAAGCCAGACACCACAAAATGACATTTTGGGAAAATGGGACAAAAAAAGGACAGACAAACAATTTAATCGCTGTCGATGATTGTGACATTTGGGTCTGTGTGTTCACCAAAAACCTCTAAGCTGGATTTAATTTGGAGTCCAAAATGCATCCGGTGCCTGAAGAAATAATTCAAACAAGACAAAATTTGCATCCTCAGGCAACCTAATCCTACAATAAACATTTTAAATTTAACTCATTTTGGCTGATTGAATTGCAGGATGTGTTTTGTTATCACTTGGTCCAAACTAATATTTTGTTTTGACAATGGGACACTGTTTGCGGTGTGTTGCAAAATACTGCTCCTACATACTAGTTAATGCAAAGCATTTGAAGAACATTGTGGAAAATTCGAGTTAGATTCCCACTGGTTTATGAGATTACTGGAACATTCGGGAAGCAGTCTCAGAATGTACATATAATTCTAACCGAGCATCACTGAAAAACATTTGCAGCATGCTGCATGCAAACTTACTGGTAATGTCTTCTAATGGAGAACATTTATTCATGAAAAAAACCATGATGGAGAATATCTTGTTAAAGCATGAAATGTCAAATTTGTTGCACAGATGAAACAAAAATGACATCCATATTTCTAATTATTTTTTAACCGTACACAATTGATAAAACACATGAAACACAGGGACACCAAATCACGCTCCTTGTGACTGTGCATCATAATCAACAATCAGTCATAAACACCCATTTTAAGCTGTGCTTCCTGTCACAAAAGTAACAGGCATCCAGGGAAGGTCCAGTAAAGAGACATTCAGGGCAAAGATATTTGTTGGGAATGTTTGCCATGACGTTTCCAGAATGTTCTAGAAGCCAGAAATTGTTAGGTGCACTGTTAGCAGGGGAATTGTGGAATATATTGTCATTGCTGTCAGTGTTAGATCATTAAACAGCACATTGCTGTTTTCTCAGCCAATTTCCAAATCCCTGCCAATTATTATTATTTTTTTGTTGCCATTTTCTTCCATTTTCTCCCCAATTTAGTCGTTATACCAATTCCCCATGTGTATCACTGTCCTGGTCGATGCGCTATCCTCTTTTGGTCTGGGGAGGGTGTAGACTACCACATGCCCTCATACATGTGGAGTCGTCAGCCGCTTCTTTTCACCTGACAGCGAGGAGTTTCACTGGGAGAGCGTAACGCGTGCGGAGGTTCACGCTATCTCCCCCAGATCCCCTCCCTGCTGAACAGGCGCCCCAACCAACCAGTAGGAGTCGCCAATTCAACGATCAGGACTGATACCCTCACCGGCTTCCCACCCACAAACACTGCCAATTGTGTTCGTAGGAACGTCTGACCAAGCCAGAAGTACCGCTGCCGGGGATTGAACCCGGGTCTCTGTGGTGGTAGGCGAGTGCTTATACCTCCGCACTACCCAGACGGCCCAATCTGTGCCAATTTGATGAATCCTTGATTTCGCAGGGGATTCATCACACTTGAAAATAAAACCTTGGTCCTGGAGCCGGCGTTTCATCCGGACAATGGAACCCATCTGATTTACAGAGGGGAGAATCTGGGGATTCCTCTCGGTACCTGCGGTCACGGTCACAACGTATCAGTGGCCTATCCAGACAACACAGGGAGCCTCTTCAGATCATTCAGCACCAGGGTAAGATCAATCTATCGGCAAAGCTTTCTGTCAATGGGTCAATTCAGTAAAGCCAATGACAGCATGCATTTACAAATGCATTTATTTCGTTCCTTAGCTTAAATCAAATAAAGAAATGTTGGTATGCAAAGGGAAATAGCCCAAAGCATTGAGCCCTCAATTATAGATGCACCGTAAATACCGCCATTAAATGTAATTTCCAACTCTTCTCTGAACGGTTTGCGTGTCCAAAATCAGTCAGTGGTGAGCAATGAAAAAATGTCTCTTAGTCTTTCACATCAGTTCAGTTCAGTACAGTTTGTTTGTTTTCTATATTCAGTAGAAACTGAATTGTAATTAGGGTGTACTGAGCTTAAAAGAAAAAGACACAGAAAAAAATTGAAAGAATATACAATACAGACATTAAACAAAAGAGAAAAAAAACTGACATTAGACAAGGTAAAAACAGTGTATGTGCAAAACAGCAACGACCTTCATGTGCAAAAAGCAATGCAACAGCTACTGCTACTGAGTAAAGTAGATGCTTGGATACTCATTGGCAAAATGCACTTACAGCAGGTGTGCCCAGTATTTTGCATGAAACTGTATGCAGGCGCACAATTTAGTTAAGTATATATTTTGCTAACGCTGAATTATGGAACATTTCCTTTGTCCTCCAGTTGAAAATGACGCCGATCCTCATGTATCTGGGTCATTTTCTCTCTTTCTGAGGGATGTGGGAAATTGATTATGACTGAGACAGTGATCCGCCTCCGCTTAACGCGCTCAGACAATAACATAATGCCTCCAGCCCGCCGGTGAACCGGTAATTCCCCGGATACAAGACGCTCTTCGGGAGATTTTGAGCGTTCTGTCAGGGATTTTATCCCGCTTGTTGTTTCTTTCGCTCGTTTCGTTTCCCTTTGAGCCGGAGAAATTATGATTCGTTCGGTTTAGCTCGCCCGTTCCCCCGCAGCTATCTGTGAAATGTCATGTTTTGGGGGGGGGCAGGCCGGCTCGGTTATCTGGGCGTCGGGTTTAACCTGCTCTGTCAGCCTCGGTTCCTGAAAATGTCCCGAAGCGGGCCTCTGCATTAAGATGGGGCCCGGATAGCGCAATTTATCCCGATGCACAAAGAGATTCAATTTGCCACCGCGCCGATAACCAGAGGCTCGGCAATCTCGAAAAGCGGTCTGATTGTGGGGAAGGGCGTTGCGTGAGGAGCATCCAGCTGGTGTGTGTGTGAAGACGGCGTGATCTTCACACACACCAGTTCTGCTAAGCTAATTGGCTGCTACCACTGGACTAAATCAAACTCAATTAAATCTAATGAAATCACAATAGGGGGAAAAGTGTTACTAATGCAAAAATCTTAGCCATGGTTGGTTAACTCATCCCTAAGACTATAAGGGTTCGTAATATTTTTTTTTTTTTAAATCCTGGCTTTAAATGAGAAGGGCAGGCAGTGGAGTGTGATGGATAGGAAGCCGGGCTAACAGGTCAAATGTTCAAATCCCTTGTGAGACGCGGCCATTGACTTTGCCTTGACCAGGGTACGTAACCCACTTGCTTAATTTAACTACCATACAGTTACATGTATACAAATCAATAATAAATTAATGCAAATATTAGACTATGTATTTAAAAAAGGTAATAACATCACATCACCTCTAGAACATGCCAAAGGACGCTTGTTGGCAGTGCTCTGAAAGGATGGTTGTGCAGGGCCCTGGTGGACTTTAGTCGCACGGTCTCTCGAACCCGACAACGGGCTGTCGGACCAATCAGAGCCTCCGTTACACTTGAAGAGCACAGATAAGCCCTTGAGGAGAGCCAGCTGGATCGAACAGTGCGCGAGGGCACAGGAGCTGTATTTGGCTCGCTACGCCATGTGACCAGATCACAGTGACACGTAGCAACAGTGGCCAGAGAATCATCCACCAATCGACATGCATTTCCTGTTCACCTGATGCTGGAATAAAGAATGCTCGCCTTGCGAATGGAAAAACTTCCTCCCCGTGTCAGGTTATACCCACTTTTTACATGAAGCGCGGGAGACACCGGGGCACGTTTTTTAAAAGAAGATACATTTCGCAAGAGGAGAGTTGACATTTCGGGGAAACGTGTGGATCTGTGAAGGATAGATATGACCTTTGTGTAGTGAAGCTCATTTTCACAAGCAATGTCATTTTTCAGTGGAACGCAAAAATATCAATGACCTGTAGCAAAACGCGAGGGGCGTCTTTTGAAAAAATTGCCGTAGTATCGTAGTGGTGTGTCCATAAATAATACGAAAAAACGTTTGTGCACCGGAAGGACAGTTTATCGTAAAGCGGTTTGTTTTAGTGCTACAGTGCTCTTTATTGGACAGAGGAGACCTCTGAAGAGCCCCCATGAGAATATGGTGCGCTTTTATATTTAGGTTGGCCTTTTCGGAGAGTCAATAAGACAAATGAAAGTGACGTGCGCTCTCTCTCCCTCTCTCTCTCTCTTTCTCTCACACTCTCTCTCTCTTTCTCCCGCCCTCCCTCCCTCCCTCACGCTTTTAACAGCACAAAAGGCAGGCCCAAAAGACCACCAAGTACGTGGAGCTGATCATCGTGGCTGACAACAGGGAGGTAAGTGCACACCCAGGTCCGATCCCCCCCCCCCCCCACCAAACAACACCCACACCCTGCGTTAGGAACATTATCTCCTGGCCAAACACCATGACCAAGCCAGGGCCCGCGGGAGGAACAGGACGTGTGTGGCCGAATGGCGGAAACGCTCTTCCGTCTAAGAGCTCGGTCAGTGAGCAACTTCAGGGGCGGAGACTAGCCTTACAGGAAGCTGGGATTCACCATCAGGCCGACTGAAAGGAAGTGTCACTCGGATCGCTGGCCATCAGCTGTGGTCAGAGGTTGATAGTCTCTGGACAGCTGTGGACTGGTAAACATCATGCTTTTTGGGGAAAGAGATTCATAAGCACTACAGATTGCCATCGTAAACATGTTTCCTCTTGTTGTATACCGGAAACAAAGCTGTTGATTAGAGGGCCATTGATTTTACTTACAAAGGAGAAAATTATGCAGAAAAAAAAGAGAATAAGAGGCTAAAGGAACCAGGTTTTCAGTATGACGTCAAGAAAATGAACACAATGTGTTCGCTAAATTGAAGAGAACATGGTGTTTAAGAAGGGATGAGGATTAAGGAAACCGGTCTCTGACTACATCTCATATGTGTCCATATCAAATAAGATTTGTTTCATTGCACAAACATAAAAACATCAAACCAACCCCCATCCCTTGGCTTATTTTCCCCATGACACAGTGCCTGATGCTCTCTAATGATGTCACTGATAACGTATGACTGACCAGATTAAAGTGTTTGTAGTGTTCTCACATTTAATCAGGTGAATAAATCAAGATTAGTCTGTTCCTATTGTCCTTTCAGCCTCTCTTTCAATGTTGACAGTCATTAATCGCCTGTCAGTCAGCGTACAAATGCAATTAGCCTGCCTTTCCAGATGGCGAACAAGTGCAACAACCTGTCAAGTCAACTACAGTGTCTTTGTCAGAATTGGACACATCAGTATCATCTGTCGAGTATCTAAAAGACTCTGCTACCAGTTATTTAAACGAATGGCATTTCTGTTTGTGGATGAGGGATTTACTGGATGCCAAAGCCTCATGTTTAAAGCGCTCTGGAGAGTTTCCCTTCCCCCTGATGCTGAGCTTGTGTCAATGACCAGTTTCAGAAACAAGGGAAAGATCTGGACAAGGTGAAGCAGAGGCTGGCCGAGATCGCCAACTACGTGGACAAGGTAAGAGCGAGCGTGCGACGCAGCTGTCCACTTTCTGAGGCTAGTCCTACATGAGTCCTTCATAAGCACTACATAGACATTCATAAAGTCTTATGTCAGTAAACGCCTGTAGGCGTGCGGTGTGCATGGTTGGGTATTGAGAGCCGGTTCTGAATTGGAATTCCAAATTTTAAAGAACCATTTGTCATTTTTTAAGAAACGTTAAGTTTCTAATTTCCATTATGTCCTCAATCCTAGTCGTAACACCCCGCAACGCTTGGTTAACGTATGACAATGAACAAAACAGCGCACATCCAACTTTTAGATACTAAGATGGAGAATGATGATTCAGAATGATATTCACTTCACAGAGCAGTATCACCCCTTCTTATGAAATCGGAACCAGGATATGTGGAATCGGAATCGGAATCAGAATCAGAATCGACAAAATCCAAACGATACCCAACCCTAGTGGTGTGTCAGTTGGTATGTCATAGTGATGTAATTAGTGACTGAGCATGCCCTATGAATAACAGTGGTTATTGACAAACATTTATGCATGATTAGTTAGTGCTTCTGAAGGAGCTCGTACCTCAATATACTGCCTGGGGTGACCCTGTGAACACCAGCAGTCTTAGTTTGGAGTGAACCGGGCTGAAGGACAGTATAGATGCAGTAGGCCTCGTGAGTGCAAGCCCATTGAATGTATGAGGAGCCCATTTGTTAGATGGAGCCTGAGGCCACTCCCCCCATCTCTCCCAGTTCTACAGAGCGCTGAATATCCGTGTGGCTCTGGTGGGGCTGGAGGTGTGGAGCGACGGGGATAAGTGCTCCATCACCCAGGACCCTTTCACCACCCTGCACGAGTTCCTGGACTGGAGGAAACTCAAACTGCTGCCTCAGAGGCCCCACGACAATGCCCAGCTCATCAGGTAGGGGAAGCCGGATCTGACAAACATGCACACACATACACATACAGACACACACGCACATTCACAAATGTAAACACACACACACACACACCACACACACAGACACACACCGATATACACACACACTCACACACACACACACACACACACACACCGATATACACACACTCACACAGACACACACCGATATACACACACTCACACAGACACACACCAACATACACACACACTCACACAGATGCACACCGATATACACACTCACACAGACATACGCACGCATACAAACATACATGCGCACATACTCACACAAACATACTTCAGCTGCCTTGCAGATTTCTTTGTTGTGTGCATCTCAAATGGTTAAAGAAGATACTGTATTTCTGATGAGGTTAGATTTAAGATAATTCAACTACAGAAGGAAGGCGAAAGTAAGTGAAAAAATGAGAGGTTCCAAAACTGAGAGAGTTCAAAAGATTATAGCGAGATACAGAAAGTGGGACTCCTAACAATCGTGCAAGAACTGGTAGACCGTCAAAACTATCACTATCTGTTATTAAAAGATTTTATCTTTGAGAGATAATAGAAAATCAAGCTCCACACTTGCTTCATATCAGAAGAAACCTGTAAGAAGTGTTTCTGTCAATCCTTCTACTGTGAGAAGACAACTCAGTGCTATGTGTCTGAAAGAATGTGTCAAAAAGGCACTACTGAGAAAAGGAAATAAACAAAAATTTACAGTATTACCCCAAAAATGGACACCTGAGATGTAGAGTATCAGTATTCAT
Organism: Anguilla pacifica; assembly: GCA_039654925.1. Classification (NCBI taxonomy): domain Eukaryota; kingdom Metazoa; phylum Chordata; class Actinopteri; order Anguilliformes; family Anguillidae; genus Anguilla; species Anguilla pacifica. The sequence continues at coordinate 30,258,742 of CM077301.1, read as the reverse complement.
GATTTGTAGACCGACGAGTCTAAATTTTGTATTTTTTCAAAGTAAGAGAAAGCAGCATGTATGCCATCAAAGAAATGAAAGACTCTTGGGACAATATCTACAGCCATCAGTCAAGCCTGGTGGCAGATCAGAGCACGTTTGGGGTTGTATAAAAACATCTGGAGTTGGTGATTTGGTTTTGATTGAAGGAATCATGAATGATAAAAACAAATAAATCTTAACATGTCATGCAATACCCCCTGGACAGTATTTGATTAGTAGCACATTCATTCTACCGCAAGATTATGACCCCAAGCACACTGCTAAGAAGATGAAGCTGCTGGTGTTGCCAGAACTATGGACTGGCCACTCCAGAGTCCAACCCTCAACATCACTGAAAGTGTTTGTGATTACTTGGGCTAAGTGAAGCAGAAAATGCAACCTTCTTAGACTGAACTTTGGACTTTCAAGAAACATGGAAAAATATCCCTGCAGATTTCTTTGAAATACTGAAAGAAAGTGTCCGAAAAAGAATAGAAGCTACCCATTGCTGCGATAAACAGCCCCAGACTAAGGGCTGTCCAGATATTTTTAGTCACAGTGTACTTGATGGCTGTACTGGAAAGTAAATAAATGAAAGGGTGGTCTCTAACTGTATTATATATTAACACGTGCACATGCAAATGTGCACATGCAGCCACATGCACACCCACATTCACACGCATATGCACGCTCACACAAACATACGCTCACGCAGTGTTTTTTGGGAGTCTGGGGGGCTCTCTCTAACCCCCCTGGTGACCTCCTATTTCCACAGCGGAGTGTACTTCCAGGGCACCACCATCGGCATGGCGCCCATAATGAGCATGTGCACGGTGGAGCAATCCGGGGGCATCGTCATGGTGAGTGATGCACCTATGAGAGAACTCGACACGCGTCACATGATTGCCCTTAAAGCCACTTCCTCAGTAAAGGGTTGTGTTACTCCAGAGATAATGCAGAGGGGTAAAACGAGTATGAATCTTACAGAATGGGGGGAAAACAAAATGGTGCCACTGCCCAAGAAGAGTGAAATGCGTGTGCCGTCTGTGGCCTGACCTCTAATGATCCGGTCCTGATCCAAACGCCGCTGCTTCCGTCCGACAACTCAGCGCTACGTGAGAAGACATTCGGAGCACGCTGCTCTCTCCATTCTCAGCCAGACTCCCGGCCCATTCCAAACTTTACTGGGAGAATAAAAAAAGGCTCAGGGCAGCGTGGAAGGAAGTGGCACTTATTACCATCAGGAGCTCCGCGACAGAGAGCTCATTCAAGGTTAGAAATGCCACAGCAGGGCAAGCAGTTATCCAGCAAGCTGCCCAACCATAGACATAAATCACGGCGCCCAGAATTACACGAGACGCAGCGTTTATGTTTCTATGAGGGATGATAAACAGCCAGTGGGAGGGGGAGGCATATTAACTGAAGCCATACAGAAACAAAGCACTTTTCTTGGAGCTACTGCAGCCCAGAGTTAATCATTAGAACAAGGTCAAATTCTTGAGGCTTTAATTTTATACCCTCACTATATTATCCAGAGCGACTTTAACAGCTTACATTTTACGTGCACCCCTTTTAATACAGCTGGATATTGTCTGAAGCAATTCAGGGTTAGCGCCTTTGCTCAAGGGAATGGCTGGCAGTGCCCCATCTGGGAATCAACCCTGCAACCTCTGGGTTGAAAGTCTTGTTCTCTAGCCGTTATACCACAGTGCTCTTTTCTTTGCCTGAGATTGCCTCTTGTCTCCATATGTCTATGGTCCTCACTCATGTTGCTAAGCTTGGCCATGTGATTAAAGTTCCTGGTTACCTGGATTACGGTTCATACGAACTGGTCCCAAAAAGGAACACTTCCTAATTTTGAGGTTCTGGAAGTAATTAGAGTGTAGTTAGAATTTCACGGGTGTCCATATAAATAGCTGAATTTTAATACAAATTCTCTGTTGGGGTCAAAGTTGCAAGGTCTGGTAAGACTTAGGGAAACTTTTCAATCAGTGTTGTTTAGACGTAATGTAAAAATGCATTTGAAACAGTGTGAGAAGTGAGCATTTTTGAGTTCCACGCTGTTGTAAAGACACTGGCATCTCATAATCTGTTCAGCAGGGCTGGATTCCCACAGACACAAGTATGTTGTCTGCTTTCCAAACACTGACTACTCTTTGTAGTTGCCTTCTAGTAACTAAGTGATTGTCTAACTCAAACTCCCAAACTCTGTGACATCAGAGATGGCAGGAAATAGCTTGTGCTTTAATACTGGGCAAAACTACTGGGTGAAAAAAAAGATACTGGGTGTCTCAAAAAGAAATTAAAAAGAGACGCGGGAGTTCTTCTGCATAAAGGTCGAACCTGCGGCCTTCCTCGTGCCACGAGACTCACTCTGAGTTCTCTCCCGGTTTAAAGACCCCTGAAGCTCCCCCTCTTATTGAAAAGGGGGGTGCTGAATAACCAAGGGCCCTCCTCTCAGTTGTCAAACGACCACAAGCAGCGCACTCACCTAACCCAAACCCACCCTCCAACGAACCATCCGGCCTGCATAACCTGCGTGGGACTTACGCGCAGGGCCGCAGGGGATTGGGTGCGTGCGCTTCTCGCTCACCTTTACAGGAAACGGGCGCGGCTGTTCACGTTTACCTCCCTCTCACTTTCTTTCTTTGAAGGTCAGTGGGTTTCTGCTCCTCCGAGAGCAGACCTCCATTATTAATCAGCTTTTACTGTCGCTCAGCATCTGCCTGCGTGAGACGAGACTGAGGCTGCCGCCGCGGGCGCGAGCGTGCTGACATTTCCCATGATGCCACGGCGAGCGGGTTAAAGATTACACGTTAGGGAGACAAATGTGCGTTTCGCAGTGATGTCACAAAGTATTTGTTTACACGGGCTGTTGTGTTGCACGGAGTAGCTTTCCAGGTCGTGTATTATGCTAGCACTGGATACGCTCCAGACCAACGGTCTCAACCTCCACTCCTAGTTGGCTGCAGGTCTAACTCCAGTGTCTTGGTGTTTTCCTTTCAATTAAATTTCAATTTAGCACTTAACTTCTGAAACACCAGCGGACACTGATTCGAGCGCTCCAAGATTTCAGTTTGTGATCCATTCTGTGGACAGTTGATAAAATTATGGTCTTTTGGTCTTATGCAAAATGACTGTGTATAAACATATCAATCTTTAACATTATAAATACCATTAAATGCTGCATAATAATAATAATAATAATAATAATAATAATAATAATAATAATAATAATAATAATAATAATAATAATAACAATAATAACAATAACAATAACAATAACAATAATAATAATAATAATAATAGAGTTTGTTTGCCATGATAGTGGGTTGCACTTCATCATTTATCTGTAACAAATATGAAGCATTTACATATGAAGCATGTACTTAGCTTCAGTGAGACTGCCATTACAGTAAACACACTAAATTATGCAAATGCGAAACAGAGCATGTGATGGCTGCCATTGATTTTTCCTCCTCTTCCTGCTCACTGTACGAGCATCAGAGAGGATTTCCTCCAAACAGCTGCTCCTACTGAGCGGTGCATCCCTTACGTCCAATCACGTTCCCCGGGCCGTCACTGAGAGCTCCGCCCTCAGCTGACTTCCCTGGTTAAGCTGAAGTAAAATAATAACAGGACTCTCTCTCCCCCTCCCTCCTCTCTCTCCCCCCTTCACCCCCCTCCCCCCTCCTCCCTCTCTCCTTCCTCCCCCTCCTCCTTCTCTCCCTCCTCCTCCCTCTTCTCTCTCCTCCCTCTCTCCTTCCTCCTCCCTCCTCTCTCTCCTCCCTCTCTCCCTCCTCCTCCCTCCTCTCTCTCCTCCCTCTCTCCCCCTTCACCCCCCCTCCCCCTCCTCCCTCTCTCCTTCCTCCCCCTCCTCCTTCTCTCCCTCCTTCTCCCTCTTCTCTCTCCTCCGTCTCTCCCTCCTCCTCCCTCCTCCTTCTCTCCCTCCTCCTCCCTCTTCTCTCTCTTCCGTCTCTCCCTCCTCCTCCCTCCTCTCTCTCCTCCCTCTCTCCCTCCTCCTCCCTCCTCTCTCTCCTCCCTCTCTCCCTCCTCCTCCCTCCTCTCTCTCCTCCCTCTCTCCCCCCTCCCCCCCTCCCTCCTCAGGACCACTCTGACAACCCATTGGGGGCGGCGGTGACCCTGGCCCACGAGCTGGGGCACAACTTCGGGATGAACCACGACACCCCGGAGAGGGGCTGCGGGTGCAGGATGACGGTGGACCGAGGGGGGTGCATAATGACCCCCTCCACCGGGTGAGTCCCGCGGCCGGAGCTGTCAAAATTACCCACGTACACCTCAAATGCCATTCTCCGAAATATTGCACTCTAAAGGTCAGCCTTTGAAGATGACTGTCACTTCTGAAATTTAACGGTCAGCCATGTTATCGTTCTGGCCTCGTGCCCTTCAAGACGATAGGTTGAGGTGTGTCCCAAAGTAACGTTGGGGGGTGAGACCAGTCCTGTTTTCAGCAAGGACAATGATCACAGCAAACTGTGCCCTCTTCTAACGGTTACAGTAATGGTTCTGTTTTTCTCGGCAGGGGTATGGATTCATGAAGAGAGCAATTTTCACCGCAAATTACCTGTCTATTGTTTTTTTTAATGTAAAAAAAAATATTACCTTTTTTCAGCCGAATGACTGTGGACTTCATTCTTCCCTCTCTGGTGATGGTTTTTTGTGAGCACTACCTTTTCAGAATGTGGGTAAATGTCAGTGAACATTTGCGGCAAAAGAAACCACATTTGAATTGTTTCTGCAGAGGCTAGCAAAAAGAAGCTAGCATTTGTCTTGTTGAATGTGCGTCGGATTATGAATGACACCACAGAGACGAGGCGCTACTCCGGATTATACCGGTGCGTTTGGGAGAAGGCCTTCTGCCAAAGGCATTGTTTCGGTCACAGGCCCCTGCTACAGCGCTGCTAATGCCGGCTGGGTTAAGATGTGGGATTTACGCAGCCCAGGAAATCATTCGTAGCTGCTTCATTAGCCCTGAACAAGCCTCGTAATGTAATGGCTTGCAAATGATGTCTAAATCTCCCCCGCTAACTGCGCTACATTTGCGATATACCAAAGAATCGTTAACCTTTCGCTAATTGGGCTTTGCTAAAGTTTAATTGCACATTATACTCAAACGGTTTGATTGCTATCAAATGCTTACATTTGTACACACGCAATTCCTTATTAAATTGTTGTTCCCTGTGCTTTTGCAAAAGATTGCTTTAAAGCCCTGGGACGGCACTTTTATTGGTGAGGATGACGGGGAAGGAATTTCATTGTTTTGAGGGTCACATGACGCCAAGGTCACCTGAGGAGAACCCAGAGGACCACGCAATGCCCCTAAAATGCCGACCAGGCAACACTCACCACCGAATAACGTCATTTAACCCCTGGTCCGAAAAGCTGTTTCTTTCGTCTGGTGATGAATGCACGTGCAAGATCAATGCTCATTTAGGATGAGTTCACCAGCTGTTTTTTATTTTTTATTTTTTTTTAAAGGAAAATAAACGCAGTAATTTGTAAGTGTATCCAGCCGTCCCGTGCTGGTTTTTGAATCCGAGCGCAACCCCTTGCCTGGGTAGCCCAGGGGCCTGGTGTGGGGCGGGGAATGGGGTTCGAGCAGGCCTTCGCAGATGGCTCTGGTTTTCAGCACCAGTCTTCTGGCAGCTTTGGGGGGCGGCAGGCTGGTGTTTTTACTGGACCCAGCTGAGATTTTGGCTGGACCGGGCCCAGTGGAACAGCGGTGACGCCGCTCTTAATTATGAACGTATGAAACCGCAAGGGCGCTAGCGGCGAGCGAACTGAAATGGGTTTTCAGGCCGTCCGGGATAACGCTCCAGTGTGTCTGTTCACACGGATACGGCGTGGATCGCTAATAATAGGAAAAGGAAAGTAGCGTGTCCTTGTACTGCCTATCGAATCTGCAACCAATGGGGGCTGTTGGCGGTTAGAATGATGTCATTATTAGCCTGTTCGATTTGTAGGCTTCTCTCTGCAGCCGGAAACTGACTTAACCGAAGGGTAACACCTTCCCCAATAAGGCGTCTGTCACGTATGCCGTTTTGCATAACTGCAAATTAATTTCATGACAAAACTAGCAAAAAATATGCGTGTATATTGAGTATCTTATTTTAATCCTGTTATTTAAATACCTCACTGAATGAAAGCAGTGGGATTGTTAACCGTAGGCGGTTACGATAAGAAAAGCCGCAAAGCGTTGTTTGTTGTACAGTTCACTTACATTTCCTGTGGAGTTAGTCCTTTCTCAGAATACATTTGGATGCCGTTATATTTATTTATTTATCTATTCGTTGGTTTTTGGAAATTTTCAGTCTGAAGAACCCCAGGAGAGAGTTTCACCAGGCTTCAGCTAACAAACGCTAGCTCTCCCTCTCTCCAGTAATCATCGGCGCTGTCTGTTATTAAATCAAAGCGCATTGTATGACGGCGTTATTGGGTTAGCTGAGGGAAGAGGAATTACACACAGCGTTCCTGAGGTCTTTGAGCGCCCGGCTCCCCCGGGTCGGCTGTCTTCTTCAGTTTGTCACGGATGAAGAGTCACGGAGCCGCGCGGAGCGACGCGGTGCAAAGCCCTCTGTCGGGCCGAGCCAGCTATTAGCACCACCCTCGCGCTCCGGCTCTCCCTTCCGTAAAACGCTTTATTTTTCTCCGTCCCGGGGGAGCTCGATCGGACGGCGGGCTTGTGGTCCTTAGAGCTCGTCACATTTGCGCTCTCCCCCCTGCGGCTGCGGGGGCTGAGAGGTTATGAGGGGCTCTCGTCTGGCGCCCTGGCCTGGTGTCTGTCCCCTCCCCTCCCCTCCCCTCCCCTCCCCTCCCCTCTCCTCTCCTCTCTTCTCCCCCCCTCCCCTCCTCTCCTTTTTTTTGGTGTGTGGCTCAGATGGACAGGGCGCCCTGTCCAACCTCGGGCTTGATGACCGGATTGTCATTGACGGCGCCTGGAGCAATTTGTGCAGAGATGGTCCTTCAGGGGTGTGTGTGTGTGTGGGTGGGTGTGTGCATGTGTGCGTGCTTGCGCTTGTGTGCGTGTGTGTGTGTGTATGCGTGGGTGTGCGTGTGCATGCGTGCATGCTTGTGCTTGTGTGCGTGTGTGTGTGTGCGTGTGTGTGTGTGTGTGGAAGTGGCATGACACAGATGGCGGGAAAGTGAACTGGGTGGTGCGGCTTTTTCACCCAGAGCCACACCCACACGCGCTCGTCCCCACGCCCTCCTGTCCCTGCTGCCCTCCTCTCCTCACTTCCCTCCTGTCCTGCTGCCCTCCTCTCCTCACTTCCCTCCTGTCCTGCTGCCCTCCTCTCCTCACTTCCCTCCTGTCCTGCTGCCCTCCTCTCCTCACTTCCCTCCTGTCCTGCTGCCCTCCTCTCCTCACTTCCCTCCTGTCCTGCTGCCCTCCTCTCCTCATTTCCCTCCTGTCCTGCTGCCCTCCTCTCCTCACTTCCCTCCTGTCCTGCTGCCCTCCTCTCCTCATTTCCCTCCTGTCCTGCTGCCCTCCTCTCCTCACTTCCCTCCTGTCCTGCTGCCCTCCTCTCCTCACTTCCCTCCTGTCCTGCTGCCCTCCTCTCCTCACTTCCCTCCTCTCCTCACTTCCCTCCTCTCCTCACTTCCCTCCTGTCCTGCTGCCCTCCTCTCCTCACTTCCCTCCTGTCCTGCTGCCCTCCTCTCCTCACTTCCCTCCTGTCCTGCTGCCCTCCTCTCCTCACTTCCCTCCTGTCCCCGCTGCCCTCCTGTCCCTGCTGCCCTCCTGTCCCCGCTGCCCTCCTCTCCTCACTTCCCTCCTGTCCCCGCTGCCCTCCTGTCCCCGCTGAGATCTGCAGAGCAGCCAGGCTCCGCCGTGTCTTCCTGACCATAATCCTGTCTGACTTCCGCAAAAGGCCACCAGCCCGCGGAGCCCCTGCCCCAGATCTTCATTCAGACGGAGGCTTGAGCCCAGAACGGGACGTCAGCCGGTGGGAGACGACTCGTGCTAATCGCATTAGCCACATCCCCACACAGAGCAAAGGCCATTCAAGTTTAGCCCGCCGTAGCATTATTAAATTACTGCAAATGTCTGCTTGATTTGGGTACGTCCCAGCACACCAATCAATGGACTGACTCTCCGCGACGTTTGTGCCCCGTGCTCCTAAGCACTGGACAGCGTGTCGGGCTGTAGCGTTTAATTCACTCGCGCTGCTTTTAGCCTGATTGGCTCTGGCTATCGCTGCGCGCTCTGGATTGCTTAGCAGTTCTGGGAGATTATACGAAACTGAAACGGTCAAGCTTGCAGAAGAGGGAAGAAAGCGATCAGTGGCGCTCATTATCTTATTAAGCTATAATAACGGATGAGCCCTTAGTGATTTCCTGTGGGCTCAACCGTGGAGATAAACATTTTAGAAATAAGCAGAGCCACTGAAGCAGGAAGTGAATATTATGTGTTTCTATTGGCCAGAGAAATGTTTGTTTCTTATCAATAATAAGACCGCTTCGCTTCATTAATTTGGGGTTATAGTTGCTGTAATTGCTTGGTATTAAACTACTGTATGTTTGTATTTTACATTAAGCCACTGTGTGGTTAGTAACAATCTTGTTTAATTTAGCAGATGCTGCTATTCAGATTTACTTAGATTGAAAGAGAACATAAGTGCGTCCACCGAACTTACATGAGCAATTCTGCCAGATCTGACTGAACATATTTCCAGATCAGCAAGTGTGTAGACCAGTCCTGAACATAACCCAAGTGTGTAAACCAGTCCTGAACACAACTCAAATGTGTAGACCAGTCCTGAACACAACCCAAGTGTGTAGACCAGTCCTGAACACAACCCAAGTGTGTAAACCAGGACTGAACATAACCCAAAACTTGCCTGAACCATAGTGCTTACCGTTTTCCTAACCCTAACCCTCACCCGAATTATAACCATAAGCCAGACACCATTTCAAATACTGGATTTTTCTATTAAAATGGCTGTACAACAAAATAAATATTTATCGACTCGGCAAAAGAAACATGAGGAAATTAGTTTTAAGTAATTTCATTTTTTTAAATTTTATTATACTGAAACAATAAGCCTGTGATACAGGCTATATCATGTTTTTTGTTTTAAGCACTCAGTTTTGCTTCTGGCAGCTTTGGATAATGCTGTGTGTCACATAAATAAGAAATTATTAATATACGAACCCCTCAAAACCCTTATTAAATTGCTGTGGGGGAAGTGAGCGTGTGGTGCAATTTAGACTAATATCATCACACAAAGAGGGTAGTATTCTCTCTAATTTCCTGGAACTGAGGTGTCACAGAGGACAGCTGCAACAACAGTCACGGGGCGTTCAGAATCCACATTCTGCGTTAAAATAAGGGCGTTTCTGTACAAAACGCACTCAAGGGCCTGGTGTGTAAACGAGAGACTGTTTTTCAGTTAGGGAGATTGTGGAAGAAATGTATTCCGTTTGAGCTTAGGAGCTCTGGTTCCTAATGAAGTGTTTGCTCATCTAAGGAAGTCTGAATGCAATTGTTCATACGCGACACATGGAGAGGACAGTGAGCGTGCAGAATGGAGTTAATTATCTTGGTTTCTGTTGCTACAGTATCTTTGATAGAACTGGCCTGGTTGAACAGTTGGAGTTCTGAGGATGGGAGGTCTTTGGACGCATGGAGTTACGTACAGTCTCGATCAGAATGAAAGCTGCATTATTGTGGGGCTCCTCACTCCTGGTCCTGAAAAAAGATTTCCCAGAAAGCCCCCAAAAAGCTTTTGAGAAAGTTATCATCCGGAATGTTCTTATTGTGCACCTCCATTATCAATGCAGACAGAAATGGGTCAGGTGTATATGGGAAAAAAAGTACTGCAGATTCTTGAGAATTGAAATAAAAGGTTACACACCTATTGTCTAAGTTCCTCTGGTTGTTCCAAGCATTAAAACCTATAATGGCATGCCTCTTAATGTAGTGTGTACCCCAAATTGCCATGACCTTTTCCAGGGATAGCATGTACCCCCAGGGGTGTACAGCTGTTTCAGCTCCTCCAACCAACCCCCCACGCCCCCCCCCCCACCCCCACCCCACCCCCGGCCCCCTCCATATTATAAAAAGTGCCCACATCACTTTATGTCTACATCACGTTGAGGGAAAGTTCAGATGTACTTTGTGGTGTAATAGTAAAGCCATGCATGTCTTTCTAAAGCATTACTTCCCCTGAAAATGAAAAGGTCAGAGGTCAAATTGGGGAGAGTGGTGTGTGTGAGCAACACAGATTACAAATGGAGCAGGTTCCTAGTTTCAATGCAGGCTGTGCAGATGTTTGTAGATTGCATAGATGTTTGCAAGCTGTATAGATGTTTGCAGGCTGTGCAGGTGTTTGCAGGCTGTGCAGATGTTTGTAGACCACGCAGATGTTTGCAAGCTGCACAGATGTTTGCAGACTGTGCAGATGTTTGCAAGCTGTGCAGATGTTTGTGGACTGTCCAGATGTTTGTAAACTGCCGATGCTTGCAGACTGTGCAGATGTTTGCAAGCTGTGCGGATGCTCTTAGACTGTGCAGATGTTTGTAAACTGCCGATGTTTGCAGGCTCTGCAGATGTTTGTAAACTGTGCAGACGTTTTCAGGCTGCGCAAATGTTGTCTTGCTGTGACACTACAGCTCTAGGGGTGTGACCTTTGCGTGATCTGCACTGTTTCTGTTTCCAGAACTCCCCCCGCAGGCCCGCCACGCCCCGCCCCGCCCCGCCCCATCCCACCCCACACCGCTAGCCGCTCCCCAAGGGTCCTGTTATATGTAATGAAACTTTTCTCAGAAGGACATTTGGGTTTTTAAGGTAGGGGTGGTGGGGTGGTGACTGGGACAGCTGGAGTCCACAGTAATGGCCTCACTAGGCAAGGATTGAGTGTAAAGAAATGTAAGCCAGAAATGAGACCGTCGTGCAACGTGTTGAGTCTGACTTATTTAGTGCTTTATCTGGCATAGTCAGCATGCTGTCAGCTTTAGGAAAGTGAGCCAAAATGGCTTCCTATTTAATGTTATAGGTGCTTGTGGGTTTAATGCTGCTGAAGGAATAAAAAGTGCGTAAGAGAGCAGACTTAAACAACGGAGGCTGGTGGTTAGCTCACGGCTCAAGAGTGAGCACCACGGTCTCGAATCTGACCCGGGCCAGTGCTGACTGTGGCCGGTAGCCCTGCAGGCATGGTGCACAAGTGGCTTTGTGTCACCCAGGGGATGTATGGGAGGGATCCTGCCTGTGTGTATGATTGGGCCACTGTGCGCATGCATATGATTGGGTCTCCTCTTCCCCTGCTCTGCGCATGCATAGCTTGTGGCTGCAGGGTGAAGCAGCAGGCTGGAATTACATGATTTAGAGGACCGTGAGTTGTCTTCACTCTCCCTAGCAGGGTGCATATGTGAACACACTTGTACATAGTTGACAAATTGGACATTCCAAATCCGGTGGGACCAGACATAGAAAATAAAATTTTTTTAAAAGATTTACATAATGGGGGAAAAGGCAAGTGAAAGAATAGATGACGAGGTGATGGTGTAATTCACTTCCCTGTGGCCATTATCTCACACTCACACACACAAACGTTCTTCAGTGATCTGACAGAGAGGCTGTGCAGCAGACACTGGTGCACTCCAGAGAACCACAAAACAAGATTTTTGGGGTGCTGTGGTACCCCACTGAAGGGACGGGGGAAGCATGTCAGCTGGTTTCTGACAGGGAGCGCCTCTCAACACACACCTAAACGCACATGCACACACGCACATGTAAATGTGCATACACGGACACACACACACATGCCTACACACATGCTCACACACACACACACACACACACACACGCTATCCATCTCTCCGCCTCACCCGGCCCAGGCGTACTGCCCACAGAAGCCCAGATCCTCCCATCTCCTCAGAGGTGGAAGGCGTAGCGATGCACGAGGAAACACTCGGGCCTCCCGCGCGCAGACTAAACAAATCCGCTCCCCGCTCGTCTCCCTGTTTGTTTATTTCACTCAACTGGAAACGGCGGTGGAGCTCATTGGACGCCAACGGACCGTGAAAATCCACCGGAGGCCGAGGAGAGGTTCCCACGCGCGACTCTCTCTCTCTCTCTCTCTCTCTCTCTCTCTCTCGAGTCTGACTCTCTCTCTCTCTCTCTCTCTCTCTCGAGTCTGACTCTCTCTCTCTATCTCTCTCTCTCTCTCGAGTCTGACTCTCTCTCTCTATCTCTCTCTCTCTCTCGAGTCTGACTCTCTCTCTCTCTCTCTCTCCCTCTCTCTCTCTCTCTCTCTCTCTCTCTCTCTCTCGAGTCTGACTCTCTCTCTCTCTCTCTCTCTCTCTCTCTCGAGTCTGACTCTCTCTCTCTCTCTCTCTCTCTCTCTCGAGTCTGACTGGCCCTGCTGTCGTATTGACTCTCGCCCGGTTGCGCCGTTTGCTAGCGGAGTGAGCGGCGCGTGCGGGAGAGGCGGGCAGCTCGTCTGCTCGGCTCATTGGCCGTACGGAGAGCGGGATGTCCTCACGCGCGCTCATCCTGGAAGACGTGCTCCGGCTGTCACGTCTGAGAGCCAGCCACGGCGCTCGTACGGGGAACTGCAATCAGAGGCTTTAAATTGCGCACAGGCCTGGCTGGTGGAGTGGATCTTTCTCACTGGCAGGGAGTCAGTTTGTTCTTTGTTCTGATAATGGAAACTTCCTGAAATACATCCTACACAACCACGCACACACGCACACACAATCTCACACACATACACACTCACACACACACTCACATGCACTCGCACACACGCAGCCACTCAGAACACACAAACAAACTTGTGTCCACAAACACAGACCTGTCTCTCCACACATGGAACGTCATGGCAGCCAAAAGACAGCTCAATTAAATTAGCTTCAAGTTTGAAACAAAGCAGGCGGATCACATTTAGGCATGAGTCCTTTTTCCTGGAAAACACGTTCCCTGCTATTGAACTAAAGAGAATTACAAAGCTTTTGCGCTGCAAATGTCTTTCAACAGTCCTCTTTTTCTTTGACAGAGATTTCATGGCAGTTTAATTGGTTGCACATTTCAACTTAATTGACTGAATCTCTCGACTCAAATTGTGATTTTTTATCATATTATTAATGGCTCTCCAGGTGTGTTTGCCCGGTACTTGTAGTTTTGCATCATTAAGTTTGTTAAACAGGAACAGTGCAAATTATTATAAATGTGCTTCATTTAGTGAAAAGACTGATTTTCAGCTGTAGTCCCTGGGGACATAGTTTTCCCTCCGCAGCCTCCCTCTCCACTTCCTTACCCCCCTTATCTCCCCCCCCTCCCCCACAAACAACCCTCCCCTCCGCCCCTATACTAATATAATTTACAACTAGGTCCCCATAATGTTTAGTGATTGCCCCATCTTGAGAAACGCAACTTGCTGTTCTTCCCTGGCCAATACAACATTCCTGACAGGAAGCTGATGATAGTCATTTGTGAGGTAAGAAAACTCCTCGCTGCTGCCCCCTGCTGTTCTAAAGCCTCACTCTCACCCTCCCCTCGTCGCAGGTACCCTTTTCCGACGGTGTTCAGCAGCTGCAGCAAGAAAGACCTGGCGGCCAGTCTGGAGAAGGGCGTGGGCATGTGCCTGTTCAACATGCCCGAAATCAAGGTGCTGTACGGCGGGCAGAAGTGCGGCAACGGCTACGTGGAGGAGGGCGAGGAGTGCGACTGCGGCGAGCTGGAGGTACGAGCCCGCGCGCGACCGCGGCACACGCTCAGAAGAGGGCGTGACATCCACCTAACTCCAGTTACAGTCGATTAGCAGGCTGCTCGAGTTTAGCTCTCTGCTATCCCCCACGAAAATGGTACCAACTAACATTTAATGAGGGCAGATTTTGGGGGGGGGGGCAGCTTTTATTTGACTCAATACAGATCTTCCCATGTCATAAAAAAGACTCACATCTGGAAAGCAGGCAACGCAGGGCTTGGCAAGACGTGGTGTGAAACATCTGGCGTGTCGTTATAGGGGTTTTCAGCCAAGGCTGTGGGGGTAAACAGGTTAGGCACAAGATGCATCGCAGTGACACACCAAGGGTGAAGCCACACGTCCTCCAGTGAGAGGAAAATTTGTAATCGCCTCCATTCATTTCAATGAGAGCCAATTCTTCGCATCCGCAAGGCATGCTGGGATAGCTGGCGATGCGAGCCAAGCCGATGGAGTGACCGGAAGGAACATGGTGCGATAACCAATCAGGTTTAAGGTCTGATGCGTAAACTGTCTCCGGGTTTCAAATTCTATTTACCCATTCAACAAAGTTCTGTTTAGGAGGACCAAACAGAATTAGAATTATTGCTGTGTCGGGATTTACAAAATATATGGTCGATATACATTTAGCGAGCACTGTTTCTAAAACAGAAAACACGCCCATAAGCGGCTGATTGTGGGAGGCGAGAGCGATGCAGGGCCTTCTCGTCGGAGGATGTGTGGCATGCGTCAAGCAGGCGGATGAAGGGGCGGAGCACGTCGTCGCATGAGATGCGATGCGTTAGGCTATTCAAACGAGCGGCCGCGTTCTTCAGACTTTGCGTGGGGAGTCCTTTCGCTTTTTCCTCAGCGCTGTTTGCGTGACGAGCAGACAACCTGCCTTGGAGGCAACAGCGGAAAATAGGCCTTGGCCTTGGAGTCCTCCTTTCAGTCACAGAAATAGATGAATAGATAATTAAATAAATGTATGCAAGCTCATAGATGACGCTTAAAAATGCGGAGGACCATTGTGTTTTGCTGCATTAGCTGGCCTTCTGTGTTATGTCAGCGTTTGAGGGAAATTTGTCGCCTTTATAGCAGTGGTGTCATTTAGCTTCACTGTACAATTGGTATTGTATTTTTCAAGTTACCTGGAAAAAATTCAAAGATTCAAAGTTGAAATTTGATTGGTTAAATCAAATGATTAGAGATGCTTGGTGCATCTAAATAAACAGCTATACATATAATCTACAATCTGTGTACTCACAAAACATAACAAAGGCGGGGGGAGGGGAAAAATATAGAAAATCTTCTTTGCTTTTTAAACGAAGATGCAAAAACAACAGAATCAAAAATGCATGCTACATGGAGCAAGGGTCTAGAAAGTATTTTGAAAAACCAATACACTCTTTCTATCAAAGCAAAGGCTTTCCAACATTATTACTTAAAATGGAGTGTACTGATGTTTGGTTAGCTAATTCATAACATGCTGGGAAGTCCCCAAGCAGTGCTGAGAGAAGGGGCATCTGCACTGTGATTTGGACAGATCTGTTGGGGCTGAGGAGGAGGTGGGGGGGGGGGGGGGGGCGTACAGATGCCCGGTTTTACCAGGGATAAAAGAGTTGCTCTGATCGCAAAACAATAAGCTGATGTCAGCCTGCGAGATGGGAGCCAACTCGCATAAACCATCCGTGCAACCGCGGCGACGGCAAACTGGTCCCACGCCGACCAATCAGCACCTCCTGTGCTCAGAGGGCCGGGTGGTGGGGGCCTGGTTATTAATGAGGGTCCGGTCCTCGCTCTTGGCAGAGGAAAAGGTCCCATAAAGGGATCTGGAAAGGCTCAGTGACCCCCCCCCCCCCCCCCCCCCCTCTGTCATCATTGCCTCTTTCCTCTCATTGTGATACAGGGCAGGGAATATCTCTGCTGTAGAGAGTCTTCCTATGACATCACATCCCCTCTGAGCTAGGCCACACACACGTACACATACACACACATACTGTATACACACACACAAACATGCACACACACGAACATGCACGCACACATGCACATTGTCGCTCACACACACACATGCACACAGTCACTCACAGACACACACGCATACATACACAACTCACACACACACTTACACGTACATAATCACACACACACACACACACACATACACACACACGCACATACACATGCACAAATACACGCACACAAACGCACACACACACACACACACACACGCACACACACACGGACAAGCACCCTGAGTGAACTGTTCCTCTAGAAACCGATCCTCGGGAATCACTAACACAAAGCCTGCTGGCCTTGTGTGCTCCAGGAGGTGGACTGCACTGACAGTGAACAGGCGTTAGTCAGGAGTCATTGAGAGCAGCCAATGGGAGATCCACCAGCCCAGCCCCCTCCCCGCTGGCGTCGCCGGCCCTAAGCGCAGGTGGCTGTACCTGCAGTAACGCCCATGCGCTGTTCCCCTCTCAGGAGTGCACCAACCCCTGCTGCAACGCCTCCACCTGTGCGCTGAAGGACGGAGCCGTCTGCGCTCACGGGCAGTGCTGCGCAGACTGCCAGGTAACGCGCCTCCAACGCTGTGTCGAGTCACGCAGTGCGTTTTACTCAGATAGACTCATAAACTCTGCTAGCGCTAAATTAGCTTCTTTCTTTTCTTTCCCTTTTATAAAAGGGCTTAAAATATCAGACATAAATGTTATGTATTGCAATGTGATCTGATGTAATGTTATGTATTGCAATGTGATCTGATGTAATGTTATGTATTGCAATGTAATCTGATGTAATGTAATGCTTTGTAATGTAATCTGATGTAATGTAATGCTTTGTAATGTAATCTGATGTAAAGTAATGCACTGTAATCTGATGTGATGCATTGTAATGCAGTTTTATGTAATGCATTGTGATGTAATCTGATGTGCTGCATTGTACTTCAGTTTTATGTAATGAGATGTAATGTAACACACTGATGTGATGCTTTGTACTTCAGTTTTATGCAGTGAGATGTAATGTAATGCTCGTCCGTGGCTCGCCCTCGGGCCCTGTCTTTGTCCCGTAGCTGAAGCCTGCCGGGACGCCCTGCAGGGAGTCCACCAACGCCTGTGACCTTCCCGAATTCTGCACCGGCACCAACCCCCACTGCCCCGCCAACGTCTACATGCACGACGGCCACGCCTGCCACGGCGTGGACGGCTACTGCTACAACGGCATCTGCCAGACCCACGAGCAGCAGTGCATCACGCTGTGGGGCCAAGGTGAGCGCAGCGCCCTCTGCTGGACCGGAGGGGTATGTCACTGTGTGAATAATGGGCGCTTGCATTCCCAGTGGTGCTAAATCTGCTTAATTAAACCCAGATATATCAGACCGCAAAGCATCTGTCTCTTCAGCGTTGCTTCTGCCAACCCTTTAACATAATTTAGCACAATTTCTTCCCTATTATGATTTGCACATCTTTGGCAATGTTGTGGTCTTTGTTTATATTTGTATTGTGTTAAATGGCAAAATGTGACATAAATCCATAATAAATTAACATAAAGGCACACACAGACTTTCATTTACCCCTGTGTTAAGCAGCCTTTGCCTTGGAGCCTGCAGTGGGTGTCGCATGAGTGGATAAATGTGTCAAAAAGGCGGGAAGTCTTCCAAAAATGGGGTCATTTTAGCCCAGCTTGGGATGAAACAATTTGGCATTCCCTGCTGTTATAATCATTAATCATATGACGGGTGAATATTTTCAAAGCTGGAATCAGGCAAAGCAGGTAATCCAAGCAGGGTCTGGCGCCGATTGTGCTCTCAGCCTTGCGATTGGTCGATCCTGGATCAGCTGACACTGCAGCTTTGCTCATGTCCTGTCTGTCTCTCTCTCTCTCTCTCTCTCTCTCTCTCTCTCTCAGGAGCCAAGCCGGCCCCTGGGATCTGTTTTGAGAGGGTGAACTCTGCCGGGGATCCGTACGGAAACTGCGGAAAGGATTCCAAAGGGTCCTTCGCCAAATGTGCAGCACGGTAACGCTTCTGCCCGCGCTAAATGGTCGGCCATCTTCTTTTGGGAAGATGAGAGAAATAGAAGAGAGAACAACGGCGGTTCTGGTGAAACAGTGAGACAGGCACTCCCAAACTAACGGGTTCATTATACAACAGACCTTTAAAAATATGAATGATTCTGCTTTTAAAATATTCCTGGATTTTAAGAAACATTTCAGTGTTCAGATCTTACTGGTGCCCTTGGACATTGCTGTCAGTTACAGGAAAAAATCGCAGTTGTGATTTGAATAACTGCAGTTATTGTTTGAATGTGACCCTGAAGCATTGTTTGAGAACATGCTGAAGCCATGGCTTAATGACTGTTGTGGGTAGGTTGATCATGTGACCGGCAGTGTGCTTTTTTACCCTGTCAGAGACGCACAGTGTGGAAAAATCCAGTGCCAAGGGGGCGCCAACCGACCCGTCATCGGCACCAACGCCGTGTCCATAGAAACCAACATCCCGCTGCAGGAAGGGGGGCGGATCCTGTGCAGGGGGACGCACGTGTACCTGGGGGACGACATGCCGGACCCGGGCCTGGTTCTGACCGGCACCAAGTGCAGCCAGGGCATGGTGAGGCTCTCTGTCGGAGCACGGACTGGACCGGAACCCGGCGTCACTTTTAGAGCCGTAGAGCTGAGGTGGCCTTCTGTTCCCTTCAGAATACTTAACTCCCCTGCAATTTCATGAGCCATAATTTCAGAAAAACGGTGCTTATTAGCTAGTTCCTTTGGCAGGTCGAAATGGTAATTCGATTTTTGAATAAAGGTTTAAAAACGGAATGTTTTATGGTGCCCAAATAGCAGAGACCCCAAAAACTGAACTCTCAATAGCTGTCTCTGTAGACTGACGGATCTTTTTTCCCTCATGTGTCCGTTTTGCACAGACATCCCACCAGTTTAAAATCTGAAAAATGACGACGCTACCAGGAATGCGTATTAAACAAGAACTTTACGACATGCTGACAGCAACGTTGTTTCAAGATCTCAATTCTGTATTAAATTGACTATATAAAATTCTGTCTATAAAATCAGTGCTTGGGCAATAGAATGAATTTGCCCTGCCCCTAAAGGCTAACATCTGCACCACGTTTCTGAGTGCCATACAATCAACCCCATAAGTGTCTGTTTTTCCTTTGAGAAGTGTAAAGGAGTGGTCGTGCTACATTAATATTCTCTTTTTGACTGCCAATGCATTGTGTTGCATTGTAGGCTGCACTGTAGTGTAGTGGTTAGGCAACTGGGCTTGCTTTTTCCAGGGTTCGATTCTCAGGTATGACCCTCCCATTGTACCCATGGGCAATGTACTTAACCTGAATTGTTTCAGTATATATCCAACCGTTTGAATGGGCACTTGGTTTAGGGCCAAAATACATCTCTGACTTGCTTCCATCCTATGAACCCACTGAACTTCTTAGGTCATCAGGGACCGGGCTGCTAACTGTTCCTAGGATTAAAACAAAACATGGTGAAGCCACATTCAGTTATCATGCTACACATAGCTGGAATAAACTTCCAGAAGATCTTAGATCTGCCCCAACTCTGGCTACTTTTAAAAACAGGCTGAAGTCTTTCATGTTCACTTTTGCCTTCAATTGCTGCTAATAATTGCAATTGACTTTAAAATGCACTGTGGTTTTTATTCTTTTTTATATCTTTTATACTTTTACTTACTATTTTTTTTAATGCTCTTTCCTTTTTATGTATTTGATATAAAGCACTTTGAGTTGCCTCTGTGTATGAAATGTGCTGTACAAATAAACTTGCTTTGCCTTGCCTTATGTAAAAATCCAACACCTGTGTTAATTCACTTCCCATAAGAGTGTCAGCTAAATGCCTGTAATATAATGTAAAGAATATGCAAAAAGCAGTGCCTATGGACATGAGAGCAGTGTCAATCTGATATAAATCAGACCTTTATTGGGGTGTTAGAACTTAATTCCTTCAGAGCTGGATGTCTCCTTCTATAGATTTCTGTCTGAGACCCTCACAATCAGTTTAAGATCCTGTCATGAAAATAGCATTCAGCTATTCACCTACTTGAACGTGCTACTGGATCAAAGCAATCTTATAATCCAACATATTAATGCTTCATAAAACATTTGCATCATCATAACATTTCCAGTATTATTTTAACCTAAAACAGGTTCAGGAATATTCTTGGTGTATGTAGAAGTCTATCCAGTCTTGATTAATGACACTTTTATGTTTCTATTTGCTGAATCTGTAGGTTGTCACAGTCTTATTTCTTTATTCGATTTGATGTATTTTCTTTAATTTTGTTTAGCTAAAAGTCACATGCTCTAAATGAAAAATCCTTCATTGGAAAATCCTTCATTGGAAAATCCTTCATTTAATACACAGGATGAATGTAAATACGATTGTTCAGTAGATTGACTGATTGGTATGGCAGTGAGTATATTTAAAATGGCGCCCGTCCTCCGTTCTGTCGTTCTGCAGATGTGTCTGAACCGGCGGTGCCAGAACGTCAGCGTGTTCGGAGTGCACGAGTGTTCTGGAAAATGCAGCGGCCACGGGGTGAGTCCTCTTAGTCCGAGCGCCGTGCGTTCAGCTACAGGGACACTGGGGAAAAGCCTCGCTGCCTGCTCTACAAAGCTCCTGTTTTTTCTTCAAATTAGTAACCAATTAGGGCTCAGAAACCAGGTGAGGTGGTGTAATCAGAAGATTTAATTTGTCGATTAAGAACAATGAATGCAGCAGGGAGGACAAGAGGCAGACCTGGTTTCCCCACAGGGACAGGATTCGAGAGCCCTGCTTTAAACTACATTTATCATTTTGTTTCTACTAAGACTCTTAACTTTTAGTGTGTGAATGGGCCCCATGGTCTGGTATCTGTTAAGGCTCTGTTCCAGTGTGTGAATGGGCCCCATGGTCTGGTATCTGTTAAGGCTCTGTTCCAGTGTGTGAATGGGCCCCATGGTCTGGTATCTGTTATGGCTCTGTTCCAGTGTGTGGATGGGCCCCATGGTCTGGTATCTGTTAAGGCTCTGTTCCAGTGTGTGGATGGGCCCCATGGTCTGGTATCTCTTAAGGCTCTGTTCCAGTGTATGGATGGGTCCCAAGGTCTGGTATCTGTTAAGGCTCTGTTGCAGTGTGTGGATGGGCCCCATGGTCTGGTATCTGTTAAGGCTCTGTTCCAGTGTGTGGATGGGTCCCATGGTCTGGTATCTGTTATGGCTCTGTTCCAGTGTGTGGATGGGCCCCATGGTCTGGTATCTGTTAAGGCTCTGTTCCAGTGTGTGGATGGGTCCCATGGTCTGGTATCTGTTAAGGCTCTATTCCAGTGTATGGATGGGTCCCATGGTCTGGTATCTGTTAAGGCTCTGTTGCAGTGTATGGATGGGTCCCATGGTCTGGTATCTGTTAAGGCTCTGTTCCAGTGTGTGGATGGGTTCCATGGTCTGGTATCTGAATTCTCGATAGTGGTCTGAATTCTGACTATGACAATGGGCACTACAGAGCTGAAAATACTTGGTCAGCAGCATCGCCACAGTTGGAGAAAGATCAGTCAACCAGGCTGCACTTTTCATGGCTCACTGGCGACCCCTGCTGGTCGACCGGGTTCGCGCGGCCTGCTTGCTAAAACCGTACACAAAGCGTCTTCCTCTGACTCACGTCAGTGCGAGCTTGGCTTACGGGCCGCCTCGGAGGCAGCTGGTGACATCACTCGCTTGGGAAGAGCGCGCGAGCTCGTCTCCGCTCTCCCTCGCGGGCTGCGGGGATTGCAGCACGTCCACAGCTGTCTGCCGTCAGCCATTCCAGGCCGGGCAGAAAATGTGAGGAAACGCATTAAAAAAGCGTACGATGAGTCATCGTCCCCCTCCATTCGAGCAGCAGGCCCTCTCAGCGCTGCACCGGGATCCGAAAGCTCAATTCGACGAAACCCACATCATCCTTCGCCGTTTGAAATGTCTCAGCGGGTGGTGTGGTGGTTAGGGGGTGCAGTTTGGTCGCTTTTGGTGTCTTATTTATTTTGTTGTTTTGTGCCGTGAATTGGAGATCGGGGTATAAAAAAGAAAAACCTCTTAATTTGCCCGCAGTATGCGAATGTGATCATCGCTGACATGGCATCAGCTCTGCAGTGTGTTATGTTATTAGTTCTGCTTTAGGTTTTTCTCATTAAAGAGCCGTTGTGTTCTCTGCTGAGATCTTCCAGGCCTGGATGATGTCAGAAATGTGGCCTTAAACGGTGCATCTTTGCAGCCTGGCGTGGGCAGTTCTGATTGGCTCCAGCTCCACTGCTTTATGAATGACTAAGACCAGGCATTGGAGCAGGGAGTGGGGCTGGGGTGTGTTCCGGTGGGGGCCAGGGAGGAGGCCAGTCCCAGCCGTAGTTACGGTTTCACACAGTATAACACGACCCCCGCCCCCGCCGGTTCCAGACATGGGCGCGTTTTTTCCACCCGGAGGTGCGGACCGCTCGTCCGCGAGGAGGCCGAACGCGGCCTTCATTACCTCATCAGGAACCCCGCGATCCCTCCAGAACGGAATATTCCGGAATTGTCTGTTCCGTGTGCCCTTTCGTTTTCCGACTGTGCTCGGCGAGCGTGCGTATGTGTGTCTGCACACATGCGCGTGGATGTGTGGAGCACGTGTGACTGATGGTTGTCAACACCGGGAACCGGATAACAGGAACCAGATTCTTACACACATGTCCATCTGGATGATACACGGGTGTGTAATGGCTCTCACACATCTCACACCTGAGAGCTCCAAGTGTGAGGGGGGAATACGTTGGCTAATTTACATAAAGCAAATACGCTCCCATTCAGATTCAAATTTTCAAATATAAAAATAAAATGACTGTTATTATTATTAGGCGTGGTCTACAAGAATGTTAAGTCACTGTGGATAAGAGTATCTGCTGAACGTGTCATGTCAGTGTGAACTGAGCTGTGCTCTGCTCTCTGCTGACAGGTCTGTAACAATAAGAAGAACTGCCACTGTGAGGCGCACTGGAGCCCCCCTTTCTGTAACCGCTCTGGGTTTGGGGGCAGCGTGGACAGCGGCCCCATGAGACTGGCAGGTACTGGGCCCACCCCGGGGCCTTCATCCACCCCGCCCACCCCCCCAACACCACACCACACCACACCACAGGCTCAGACACAAGCTGCTAAACTACAGCTTTCAGTACGCATTTAAAGACAGTCATGGATGGGTGAACAGAATTTTGGAACAGTGAATCAAACACTTGTGGAGTTCTATAGACTGACTGTGTGTGTGTGCGTGCCTGTGTGTGTGTGTGTGTGTGCGTGTACATGTGGGTGTGTGTCTGTGTGTGTGCATGCCTGTGTCTGTGTGTGTGTTTGTGCGTGTGTGTGTTTGCGTGTCTGTGCGTGTGTGTGTGTGTGTGTGTGTGTCTGTGCATGTGTGTGTGTGTATGTGCCTGTGTGTGTACGCGCGTGTGTGTGTGTGTGTGTGTGTGTACGCGTGTGTGTATGTGTGTGTGTGCATGTGCGTGAGACATCAGCAGACAGCAGGAGTGTGGTGGTGGCGATCCTAGCAACGATGGCAGTGGTAATGACCGCTGGCCTCATCATGTGCTTCAAGAGGAAGACTCTCATTGGCCTGCTTTTCACCAACAAGAAGACCACCATCGAGAAGCTAAGGTACAGCTTACTGGCCTTCTTAACATTCAAGGTGCAGGCAGAATTTATTGAGTACAGAAGGTGGGAGGGGATATTACTCATATCACTGATCTCTTTGTATTTGTTGTCCAGTTATGGGTCATAAATCAGGAACTGACTCAACCACATAAGCCAGTTTCCATTGTATGTTAAGAGGTATGAAATGAAATATTGTATGTTCATCAATTTTATGGACCTCAAATGTGAAGGGAAATGTTCACATTCAGATGACCAGTGAGTAGCGCAATAGTAAATAGTTAGGGACCTGGGTAAGGTTGCAGGTTAAGTCGAGCAACGTACTTACCCTGCACTGTTTCAGTAAACATCCCGCTGTACAAACGTTATGAATATGTGAAATGTGTGAAAATCACTGTGTTTAAATGTAATAAGATATGAGAAAGTGGAGTTTCTGAAAGTGTTATTGTTAAGGTTTGTCCCTGCTTTTCTGCAGGACTGTGGGGTCCAGCAGGCAGTCCAGCCCAAATCAGCCACACCCTGCTTACAGAGCCTCCCCTCTGCGCCAAGCCCCAGCCAAACCCCACAGTTTCAGCATTTACAAGGTCAGTCTCTCCACAGGACCCAGCTCCAGCTTGGGGGGGGGGCGCGCGGGAGGGGGTGGGGGAGCTGGCCGGAGGGGGGCGGCGGAGGGGGTCTGACTGCCAACCCGCAGTCTCCCCCCCACCCCCCGGCTCCACGCAGAGCGAGCGGCGATCGCTCTCCAATCAGAGCTCGGCTGGGCGCCGTGGATACGGCCGTGCGCTTCTCACCGCCACAGTTTCACCGCAGTCGTGATTGGCTGAGAAGCCGTGGGCTGTCGCCATGGAGAGTGGAGGCAGATAGGAGCTTCTGGTGATATGACCCAGTTACACCACAGTTTCAGGAGTTTGTGCAAAAGGGCTCTGCTAACATTCCTTTCTCTTGTGCCTTTTCCTTATGTCATCTCTCTTCTGTGGAAAAGGGATACGTGAAAAGTTCTGTATAGATAAAGTTCTTTCATTATTATTATTATTTGTAGATAGTATAGTTTTAAGTCAACTTCACATAATTTCTTATTTTAAAAGGATAGTAGGACTGCCTGTCCTCCTTTTGTAGTTTGTGTTTTGTTCAGACAGCCAGAGCAGGGAGTAACAGATAGAGAGGGGACTGTAGCCCAGAAAGTGCTGCAGTGGGGGTCAAACCCCCACCTGTACCATGAGAATCAATCGCACATGGCCTCAGAGTTGGCTATCCTACGAATCGCCCCCAGACGTCTTGCCATAGAACTTGCTTTAGAACTCTTAAGTCCCGTATCATAGTACAGTGTTATATTACTTGTGTCAGTTTTAACGTGTATAACAAAGACATTTCAGATGTTCTCTCTGTTGTATGGAATAAAGACGCGGCAAAGAACCTTAACTCACAATTGATAGAAATGCACAAAAGTTCCTAAGCTCTTGATTTGAATGAGACGACCGTTGAAAGAAGCAGCAATTAATTTTGCTCAGCTCTCTCCCCGGGGAATATTAATGAGGGGCGCGTTGTTTGTGAAGTCGGCTGGACCCTTACTGTAAATGAGAGTCAGCGGCTTTGAAACGTGAGCCCTGTTGTAATGTCATTAGACACAGCCTGTGATAGGCCCAACAGCAGGGCAGAATTTAAAGGGTGCAACTGATTGGTTCAACGGAGAAGAAAGCTGTTTACACTGAAGGAAATTAGGGGACAGTTTACATAAGCGCTTAGAATGATGTCAGAGGTGCCTGTCAGTTTGTGTCAGTTGTGTCCTTTAGTTTTGTTTGTTGTGTCCCTGGTTTTGTTAGCTGTGCTCCTGTTTGTCTCAGCTGTGTTCCTGTTTGTGTCAGCTGTGCTCCTGGCTAGGCAGTTAAGTGCCTGATCACGTCGGTGCTAATCGAGGGAGGCCATCTCAGGTGAACTGAGGCTCGCTCACAAGAAGCGACGTCTGCTCGGGACAGTCGGAAAGCTCCTGCTTTGATTTGGGAGCGTTTCCTTGTCCGTGGCGGACCGGAAGACTGCTTCAGGGAACAGGGATAGGAGGGGGAGGCAGGAATGAGGGGGTTGTCTTGGCTCTGGCAGTAGAATGTTAGTATATAGAATATGTTTCTATTGACAATGACTCCAGACACAAAGTGCATTATGGGTAGAGTGCAGACGTGCTCTGTAGATTTATATGTACAGTGCACTGAAAAAGTATTTGCCCCTTTCAGATTTCACACAGAATGGTTTCAGATCTTTAGACAAAACGTAATATTAGGGAAAGGGAAACTGAGAAAACAAAATGCATTTTTGTAAGTTATTATTTCATTTAATTAATGAATTTATCAAACACCCATATCAGCCATATGAAAAGGTAATTGCCCCCTTAAACTTAACAACTGGTTGCACCGCCTTTAGCAGCAATAGCTGCAACCAAACACCTTTCTATAATTTGGGAATCTGCCACTCCTTTGAAGATTCACTGCTGTTCCGGGTGTTCTCCATTTGGGGATAATGGCTCTCACTGTGGTTCGTGAGAGTCCCAGAGCCTTCAAAATGGTTTTGTAACCCTTTCCAGGCTGATATATTTCAATAACTTCTTGTCCACTTCTTCTGGATTTTCCTTGGATCGTCGCATAGTGTGCATGAAGAAACCCTGTGGTGACTACGGGTCAATATGAGTGAGGTTTAGATTCAACAGTCTTGCCTGCAACACTTTTTTTTTTCTTACAGCAGCTACGGATGTTTAGAGTCTCGAGAGAGAGTGGATGCTTCGGTTCTACGAAGCTGCGATTGAATCTCTCTCACTTTTTCAATAGCAGTTTGGTTCAGTAGTCCCACCGCTCATGAAATCAATCAATCAAGCAGAATTGTACACACAGCCTCTAAAAACATTGGTACTGACCTCCCCCCTCCCCTCTCTCTGGGGTCCATAACAGCAGAAAGGTCTTAAAATACTAAAAATACCCCCTCACACCAATTCCCTGCTTACCCCCCTCTCCCCATCACCTCAAGGAAGAGACTCTGATGTACCAAAACCAGAACATCCAGGCTTATAGAAACAGCACATACCCTGAACTTGTTTGTGCCTTAAATATGTCACAGGACTTATCGAGCACTTTATCATATGAACCTGGGTAAAAGATACAACTAACTTAGACCGACCTGGCACTGTATTCTTTCGTACTACTCACAATGGGCCTCATTCACAAAACTTTTCTTAAATTATTCTTACTTTTGTTCTTAAAAATGTTTCTATGAAAGATCAATATGGGATTTGTGACACCTTGTGCAGACCTTTGTTTTTGTGCGTGTCCCAGGTGTATGATATGACGAATGCTGACTGTTTGTAAATTTTATGCACAATCCTGTTAATGTGATTTGCATAAGGAAACAGCCATGAACAAATACCGATAAGAAAAAAAGATGAATTCTGAATTGTTCGTGGAAACATTCTTACACACAGTTTACGATCAAATATGATCATGCACGTTTCGTGAATGAGGCCCAATAACTTATACCTATACGTACCCGAGTGTGCGATTGTGTTTCTCATTTATCAAGGGTCTGATGTTCGATGTGTTTTCTTGTTTTTTGTATATGTGGTTTTTTTTTGTATTCTTGTAAGCGCACTGAAACAAATGACTAACTATCATAAGGTGTATGTGGCAAAGAATCAAATTTAATTTAATTAAATTAATGTATGTATGCATGTTTGTATGTATGTACGTACTTACATAAGTACGTATGTAAATACACCATGTATTGATTGTTCATTTTTCCTTTTTTATATTTTATATTTTATATTTTTATATGATGGGAGGTTAGCACTTCCTACATACTGCATATACATATCCAGTTTGTATTTACTAATAACAGTAATGGACAATACTGTAATATTATATTATATTATATTATATTATATTATATTATGTTGAGTGGTAAATAGTGTCTTATGCTTCTGTGGTATGTTTGTTTTCAGCCCGTCCACCAGGGGGCAGAGCCTCTTCTCCCTCCTCACGGATTCCACTCCCACAGCCTGTGCAGGCTTCCCCAGTACCAGCCAATCCGCATTAGCTCACCCATCCCCCTGGCCCCGCCCCCAGCTCCACCCCCACACAGGGTCCTCCCTCCCCTCAGCCAGGTCCCTCAGACAGCGGCTTCTTTTTGCAGCCTGCCTCGCCAGCGCCCCTACAGGCCAGACCAGGTAAGTGCAGAACCTCTCATGATTTCCTGACTTGAGTGTTCTCCATGATGCAGGTGCTTCCTGCAGTACCAGTCAAGTACTCTCATTGTGCTCCTCGATGAACAATATGTGGGATGCCTTTCATTTCACCAAAATGCTGACTTAATAAAGCACCATTTTCAGACAGGAAGTTAAAAAAATCACACTTTTCAGTATACTTCTGATTCATTAGCATCACAGAATTCTGCCTACTTTCACATAAAGTTGCCTTAATTTGGCAGTTTTGAAGGATGCATCAGATTTATCTTTTGCCAGGTGGACTATGCCATAAATCTTTGCGATGACATTAAATATGTTAATTTTTAAATTGTTGTTTTAATAGGTTAAATAAAACTATTGCAGCTGATGTCACAGAAATCTGGCAGTGAGACTTGGAGTTTGTTTACAAGTATAGTGAATCATTCATGTGATGTAGTTATGTCGAGGAATAATGAACTTGTAATTGTTGTAAAACACATTTGAATCACAGGTTGAATGCGACTCCCAGAGTTTTCAGACAAGCCATAAAAAACCTTAACTAGCAAAATGTGTGAATATAGGTGAATGCTACTGATCAGGAAATATGACCACTGCATTTTATTTAAACAGATATTATTTCATTTTACTGAAGTAATTAGCTAGCTCAAGGGATTCTATATTCTATGTTTTGTTTTTTTTTAACTGTCAGACCTTAAGTCCTCAGTGGTGTAAACACTGGATTAACAATGAACTCATATAGAAGAATAATAAGAGAGAAACAAAGACATTCTTATGGGCATCTTCCTTATTTATGAGACATGGGATCAAGGTAAATCCATTTTCAGTCAAATCAATTCAATTCATGAAATTAATTGAAATTCAATCCAGGTACTGAATAGAGCCCATAACATTTTTTTTTTAAATTCATGAATTTATTTATTTTATAATTACTGAATTGGCTGAAATGAGGACCTGACCCTGTCAGAATATAATTTTCCTTATTTATGAAGGAGAAGCAAATTGGGGGGAAGGGGGGGGGGGGTTGTAACCGCTCCCAGGTGCTGTAGTACTCACAGAGTGCTGCTCTAGAGAACAGGGTTTGGAACGTCCAGCGAGAAGCCATGTTTGCCCCCCTCCCCCCACCCCCTCTCTCTGCGATTGGCCCTGCATGGTCCTGATTACTGCCCAAATGGGGTTTGGAGATGAAAGGGCGTGAGCCGTCCCGCGGGCTGCTGGTTTGGCTAGGGCCTGGGGCGCACTGTGACCCCCGCCGGTGCGGACCTGCAGTCCCGCCAAATTCAGCCGCGTTAGTCGGATCAGAACCATCGCCCTGCCGGCGAGGCTGCCTTTACGAGCCGGATGAATCACACATGACAGGGGCACAGGCAGCCTGCGGGGCCCCCAGGCTGGAAAAGCCTAACTCCGGGCTCTATCTAATTACTTTACATAGTAATGGTGGAGAACTACTCTCATCTAGTGGAAATAGAGAAGCAGAGGGATGTTGTGGTGTTTAGAAAAGCAATGGGGAGTGCGAGTAGGGAAGTGGAGTCATTGAGTGTAAACTGGCTAATGCTGTGGACACTGCAGAAGCGTAATGGAGGCATGCCACTGCATCATTTAGCAACATTTACATTCAGCCAAAGGAATTACAGTGTGATAGCGTGTTAGCATGTTAGCACAGGGCAGACCGCAGCTCTTAGGGGCGATCTCACAGGGCGTGGCACTGTGCAAATGCAGAGGGAATCACTCTTTAGCGCCTTTAGCATCCCCTCGGTTTGATACTTTTTGCGGTGAGGCACGTAAATCCTCCTCGCTTTTAGCTCGGCCATCTTGGAACAGGTTAGCCTCTTCTAGCGCCACCCAAAAGCACCACGAATGATCCACTGCACATGACACAGTTACATTACATTACAGGCACTTAGCAGATGCTCTTATCCAGAGCAACTTACACGGCCTTAGTTCTCCCATATGGATGAAACCTTCCGTCCTCACCGGACCGGACCTCACCAGACTCGTTCTGCCCAATCAGCATGCTGCAAGTCGTGGTGGTTGCCAGTGTGGTAAATTCTAGGCCACGCACGGCTTTGGTTGGCTGGTTTGGGCGGTTATGCCTCTGGGAAAAAGGGGCGCGGGCCTGCCTGTTTCCGCAGGATCACAGAACAGAGGACTGAACGAACCTGCAAGGCCTGGTTCCATTTGGTAACCGACTCTATGCGGGGGGTGTCTGAAGTTTTGGCGCCCCACCCCCGTGTGGTTAAAGTCTGACAGATTTTCCCCTTTCCAACCGACTGGATGGAGAACAGCTGTGGCAGAGGCATCAGCAGATGCTGGTCATTACCTCATCCTACCCTCCACCACCCTCTGGAATGGATTAGTAACACATGATGACTTTCCATCGCATGCTCTCGCTCACCAATGCCGTGAATCAGCTATCTTGGCTCAAGACGGTAAATGAGATGGACTATCATCGCCCCCTGGTGGTAGAGCAGCAGTAAAACCCCTGACTCTTACGCACTTCTCAGCACACATCTGTACAGAATGTGTGTTTAATAACTGAGGTGATTTATTATATGATGTACTTCAACTTTAAATATGAGTAAGATTTGCAGATTACTGACAATTTTAAGAGAAAACATCTGGTGACTGCAAATGCTTGCAAGACCACTGATCTCCTGTTGGTCTGTTCGCAGGACTGGGTGTGTTTATGTGTGCTGGTCAGTGTTGGTGTGTTTATGTGTGCTGGTCAGTGTTGGTGTGTTTATGTGTGCTGGTCAGTGTTGGTGTGTTTATCTGTGCTGGTCAGTGTTGGTGTGTTTATGTGTGCTGGTCAGTGTTGGTGTGTTTATGTGTGCTGGTCAGTGTTGGTGTGTTTATGCGAGCTGGTCAGTGTTGGTGTGTTTATCTGTGCTGCTCAGTGTTAGTGTGTTTATGTGTGCTGGTCAGTGTTGGTGTGTTTATGTGTGCTGGTCAGTGTTGGTGTGTTTATGCGAGCTGCTCAGTGTTGGTGTGTTTATGTGTGCTGCTCAGTGTTGGTGTGTTTATGTGTGCTGCTCAGTGTTGGTGTGTTTATGTGTGCTGGTCAGTGTTGGTGTGTTTATGTGTGCTGGTCAGTGTTGGTGTGTTTATGTGTGCTGCTCAGTGTTGGTGTGTTTATGTGTGCTGGTCAGTGTTGGTGTGTTTATGTGTGCTGGTCAGTGTTGGTGTGTTTATGCGAGCTGGTCAGTGTTGGTGTGTTTATGTGTGCTGCTCAGTGTTGGTGTTTTTATGTGTGCTGCTCAGTGTTGGTGTGTTTATGTGTGCTGCTCAGTGTTGGTGTGTTTATGTGTGCTGCTCAGTGTTGGTGTGTTTATGTGTGCTGCTCAGTGTTGGTGTGTTTATGTGTGCTGCTCAGTGTGGGTGTGTTTATGCGAGCTGCTCAGTGTTGGTGTGTTTATGCGAGCTGCTCAGTGTTGGTGTGTTTATCTGTGCTGCTCAGTGTTGGTGTGTTTATGCGAGCTGCTCAGTGTGGGTGTGTTTATGTGTGCTGGTCAGTGTTGGTGTGTTTATGTGTGCTGGTCAGTGTTGGTGTGTTTATGCGAGCTGCTCAGTGTTGGTGTGTTTATGTGTGCTGCTCAGTGTTGGTGTGTTTATGTGTGCTGCTCAGTGTTGGTGTGTTTATGTGTGCTGGTCAGTGTTGGTGTGTTTATGCGAGCTGCTCAGTGTTGGTGTGTTTATGTGTGCTGCTCAGTGTTGGTGTGTTTATGTGTGCTGCTCAGTGTTGGTGTGTTTATGTGTGCTGGTCAGTGTTGGTGTGTTTATGCGAGCTGCTCAGTGTTGGTGTGTTTATGTGTGCTGCTCAGTGTTGGTGTGTTTATGTGTGCTGGTCAGTGTTGGTGTGTTTATGCGAGCTGCTCAGTGTTGGTGTGTTTATGTGTGCTGCTCAGTGTTGGTGTGTTTATGTGTGCTGCTCAGTGTTGGTGTGTTTATGTGTGCTGCTCAGTGTTGGTGTGTTTATCTGAGCTGCTCAGTGTTGGTGTGCTTATCTGTGCTGCTCAGTGTTGGTGTGTTTATGTGTGCTGGTCAGTGTGGGTGTGTTTATGCGAGCTGGTCAGTGTTTAAGACCGCTGGTCTCCTATTGGTCTGTTGGCAGGACTGGGAGAAGCCCCGCCCGCCCCAGAAGCCGCTCCCTGCAGACCCCTTGTGTCGAACGTCCCGCCCGAGCCATGGTCCCTCTGCCACGGGAGTCCGCTTTCCTGCGTCCGTCCCGATTCCCAGCCTCCCCCGGGTCTCCAGGCCCATGCCTGCTGTCCCACAGCCTGCCAGGTGAGTGTCTGGGGGGGTGGTGGGGGTGGGGATGATGGGAGATGAAGTCTAATTTCCACTTCCCGATGGAAATAGTCAGATTCTCTTTTTTTATTCCATTCTGTTCTCCAACGTAAAGCACACATCTCCTTCAGCACTGACAGGTGCTTTGAAAATAGGTGCAGTGCATTCGCTGATGCTGTACACTGTCTGCTCAATCAAAGCACTGTACAGCAGGAGTCCGCACATGGGATTAAATCCTGTAACCATGTGGTTCCAAGTCTGATGCTTCTATTTCTTTCTACCTCTACATTTTGCCCTTACTTTGCCACATTACTTTGCATGAATTCAACACGTCATCAAATTACTTTGCATGAAATCCACAGCGAAGACAATGAAAATGTTTTGTTTGTGAAATACATTTGTAGACTTCCGCTGATGTGTCTGCAGACAGCCAGACAGTTCCATTGATGTGCTGAAGTTGCAGACACTTTCTTTGACTTCCTTTTGTCTCATTAAGAATGTGGCCTTGCGCATGCAGGAACACGCGACTGCAACCCTCTTCTTCCTTTGTCCTTCTCAGACCCGCACCCAGGCAACCCCACATCCTGCCAAAGCCTCACACCTTCGCCGGCGTGAAGTAGGGGACGCGTTGGACAGGACGCCCGAAACTCCCGCACACGGAACGCGATCCCGATTTGCACTAAGAGACTCGAACCCTCCGGACGAGCTTTGTCGTTTTTTGGGAGTTTCTCTACGAGGGGCTGAGCGGAGCTGAGCTTGGGGTGGCCGCTCGGTCCGGTGCTACGAGTCCCCACTCAGGTACTTGTAATTTATTTATGGTCCGTATTTATTTTGCCCCGGGACGCTGCGCTTGACACTTTAGGCAGTGCAATTTGTGACTGTTTTCTTTCTTTTTTTGTGACTGAATTTTTTATGTAATTTTTTTTTTTTTTTTAAGTTTTGTAAAGGCGGAAACGGAGCACTGAGGTTTGTTTACGCCGTAGCCGTGGGGCGTGTTAAGTCTCCCCGCTGTGTTTTCGGAGCGGTGGGGAGAGGGAGAGATTAATGATTTGTTTTGTAATCTGTGAAAGATCTCGCCATAACTGAACAGTGAGTGGGCACTGTGAAATAAACTGGATTGTAAATGTAGGCTTTAAGGGACGCAGTGGAGATATTAGGATTTCTCTCTCTGCTAGATGAGCGCAGCTCTAGGCCTGTTGAGATACGAAGGCCGTTTCTTTTTCTATTTTGTTTTGGTTTTTTTTGCGGTAACCCTGGTGACGTGGCTCGGAACGGGAGGTCCTAACTGCTGTGAAGGATTCGTATCGGGTTCTAACCCCCAGCTCGGACTCTGGGCCTCCACAGCATGCCACACCGAGCACGGCTGAACACTGAGCACGGAGCGGCGTGTTCAGCGACGTGTTAATGAGCAGCCTGAGGCGTGGGATCCCGTCTGGCTCTCTCCTGTACTGAACGCCGGGGGACGGGGGCTGCGGTGCTAGGCCACGAGCGTCCGGCCGTGAGGAGGCAGGCCGTCCACCGGAGGGCGCTGACGGGGTGTTGGCGCTTACCCCAATTATCCGTGACCCGCGACCTGGTCCTTAAACTGCTAGACCGTTACACAAAGAGCAAAAAGTGACTTTTAGCACCTGCAGGGGCGTCGAAAATAATCACCGCGCGCGCGAGCGCATGGTCTGTGTGCTCGATTGACGCGGACAGAAAACACTGCTCGGAAAATGGCTCCAACCTTTTCTGGCTTGGTAAGATTCCGTAAAGCTCCACCCCTGGCTGTAGCGCTGACCCAGCCTTTTAACCAGCAGCTTAAACGTATGCAGTTATCGCCACGGCAACAAAAAGAGGCGTAAGCATTGCCCTTTGCCAGATAAACGTCGGTTAAAATTCAGAATTATAAGGAGTAAATTCAGTCAATTGTTGATAACAAATGACAGCTCCACACATTTTGGAGTTCGTTTGGGGTACCCACACCACTCCACTTACGGATGTGGAATGTACTGACGATATATTGAAATAAAATGTATTATCATGATATTGCAGCTTCAATTTATGGACAAACATACTATGTATTACTGCTTTCAGATTTTACAATGCGTCTTTAAAAAACACACATTGGTGTTGCTGTATATATATTTTTAACGGCAATATATTTCACAGCACTCTGCTTTTTTCTACCTTGTACATTTATAGTCCACTGTATTTAGGCCCAAAGGGTCCAGACCGGTCTGAGTCTAACTTTTTCATTAAAAGCAGTTTTTGTCACTTTGAAAAGCCATTAGGAAAACTCTGCTTCTAATCTTGCACCTTTCTCAGCACATAATAAACATTTCATTATTATAGGACACCTTCAAGATGTGGGGAACAAAACACATTTTTGTTCTTTTGTTTTTTAATTAATTTTTTTCTTTTTGGATCAGTGCTTCATGAATGAATAGATTTACATGTAACATGGATGGGCTGACACAGTGAGCACAGTCAGTAAGAGGAGATGTCCTGAGGACATACAGATCTGTGGGTCTGCAGAGCAGTAAGAAAGCCCTATAGTGCCCACAGCATTCAGTAATAAACAGCAATAGCACTGTAAGGAGGTGAAGTCCAGAACTTGCTGTTTTTGAGCACCTTGTACCTTCAGGCAGGTGCTAGACTTGCACTGGTCTTTTTAGATTAATTTCCATTAATTTCTATTAATTTCTAATGAATTGCTTACATTGCTGCATATGCAGAACTTCTGCAGAGTCAATTTTCTTCAGTTTCCTTCTAATGGAAAAGATTTAAGCTTTAATGAGGTTCATTAATCAGTATCAACTGTTGCGTCCTGTTTTAAATATTTACACTGTTTCTTTTTTTTTTTTCTTTACCCTGGCACAATAAGGTGCTTACTGTAGAAGAAGGTGCTTGTATTTGTTTTTGTTTGTATGATGTAAATGATTAAAGTGTATGAATGCCACTTTGCTTGCGTCCTGACTGAATGAGGGAAAATAGAAGGCAAGTCAATGTTTACTAGTGTGAAGCTTAGCATGTCTTCAATGAAATATTAAAAACACATATATTTCTGTAAACTGATCAAACTTTCAAAACTGAATTGAAATTAACCATTACTTTATGGTCTGTGTCCATTTCAACAGAGCAGAAGACGTGTGTGTCTGTAATGTGGAATCAATAAGACTTGCTAGCCACATGCTCATAGAGAACCAATGTATGAATATATAATCCCCTTAATTTTATACGCTTATTTGGCAGTTTACTGTATGTACTGTACATGCTACAAGGTTAGCTCTATCAGTTTGGCTCAAATGCATAATATTGACTGCAGCAGTGAAGCATATTGCTATCCTTTTCACCAAGTTCCTCCAAATCCAACTTTATGGCTGAATATGTTTTTTTTTGGTTTTTTTTGTTTTTTTTTGGGGGGGGGGGGGGTGCAGACTAGACTCTGATTTACTGAAGTAATGTGTGAAAAGGCAGAATTCAGTAGTGTAAGCGAGGGGCACTGCCATAAAGCCAGGGCTCTGTAAGAACATAATGACACTGGACCCCATTAAAAAAAAACATAATCACGCTGGAAATTTTCCACCAAATCAGTCCAGAGATTTTTGGACCTTATGTAGCATTGAGCTCTTGTGGCATTACCGCTTCTCACCAATTTAGTGGAGTCCCTGAATGTGTGCTTTCTGCTAGATCAGTCTACTTTGATCACACATTTGCTTTATGCACTGAGTGCATGTGCATGCATGCCTAAGATATAGTGTTTGTTCACAAACGTTGAAAGAAGTCCTTAGATCACTGATTCCTTGTAGCATTGATCCAAACTTTCATATGTAAATGATAGAAAACCTATCAGACACTTTAAAGGCATACCATATAGGATTTTCATCTCAAAAATATTATGAAATGACCATGCCCAATCATTTCTTTGATGTACTGGCAATCTCGGTCTGTGCACAGATTTTCCGAATACATACTCTTCTGCTTGTATTTGTTCATCCAAGGTCTGTTCGGAACGTTTGTGGGTGTGACACTCTTCAGTGTGGGGAGGGGTGGGTGTGGCCACAGAGCCTGTGGGGTGGGATCAGGTTTCAGTGGAGCGTTTGTAGCTGGCTAGGTACTCCAATGGCAGGGGTGAAGAAGCACAAGTACAGCGAAGCAAAATGACAAGCAGATGACAAGGACCACAGCAAGGCAAAAAATCCTGCATAGTATGCCTTGAACTGTTGACAAAAACTGTTCAGGAATTTTAGCTTTTCTCAACCTGTTTGTGCCCCGGACAGCATCCAGACATGTCTCACGTGGAGTTTAGGCCAATAAGATGAAACTGAATGTTGTGTGGAAAGAGAAAAGCAAAAAAACCTTTTA
This sequence comes from Anguilla pacifica, assembly GCA_039654925.1. Taxonomy (NCBI): domain Eukaryota; kingdom Metazoa; phylum Chordata; class Actinopteri; order Anguilliformes; family Anguillidae; genus Anguilla; species Anguilla pacifica. The sequence goes on along the minus strand of CM077301.1, from coordinate 30,222,506 downwards.
CAGACAGTTGCACAGCACCCACAGTACATTGCTCTATGTACAGTAACAATGTAAGTTCTTGCTGTTGGGAGGTTTTAAGTCTAGGGCTATCCAAAAGCAGACTGTCTGGTAGCATCAACCTCACATCAGAGTAACCCCCCCCCCCCCCCTTTTTTTTTTAAATACCAGCCAAACTCCCTCCTCAGATAATTTCAAGATTTGTATACAAACAATGTTTAGCGAATGCTCACACGCAGGATCAAAACAACAAGGGTGCAAACCCTGCTTCTTAAAATGGTTAGCGCTGCAATACAATTTACAATGACAAATTTTCTCATTTAGCAGGCAGATGCTCTCAGCCAAAGTAACTTACTGAAGTGCATTGCACGTGGAAGCAAATATTGCATGGAAAAATTGAATGTTAAAATCAGTGAATTTACTGTAATTTGCCAATGATGAGGATATGGTTGCGTCAAACTCATTACACATATAATGTTCAGTGTTATTCTTGGTTTATTGTTTCTTTTTCTTTTGCTTGTTTTTAATGCTAGCACAAGGTGCAATTCCACTGCATTCTGCATTGACGTTAGCCCGCGGAGTAATCCTTTGACATCCTGTACAATCGTTGATTCCCTGGCCCAAGTAGGTGTCATGGTGTCACTTAGGGTTCACATTCCTGAAATGTCGATATTCTCCGTTTTTCATGTTGTTAGATAGCAAGTAGATAGCAACCTTTTTTTATGGAACTTGCTGTGTTATCAATAAAAATGTTTTAAAATCATGGCTGATTTTTTGTACTAAATTTATGTAACTGAAAAATTTACTAGACCACGGGGAGTCCTTATTTTTTCTGTTATCAAAAAGATATACACTTTTGTATTGCGACCAAATTACTTTTTTCCCATTAAAGTATAACATGAATATTGTGATATCCAGAACAAGTAATTTTGTTCACGCTTGCATACAGTCACTGCAAAGGCAATTCTGCTTTTAAATCTGTGTTGCATATTACATTACAGGCATTTAGCAGACGCTCTTATCCAGAGCAACTAACACAACTTTTACATAGCATTTTACATTGTATCCATTTATACAGCTGGATATACTGAAGCAATGCCGGTTAAGTACCTTGCTCAAGGGTACAACGGCAGTGTCCTACCTGGGAATCGAACCTGCAACCTTTCGGTTACAAGCCCAGTTCCTTACCCACTGTGCTACACTCCATCCTATCTGTGAACTGCTTATTTGTTGGTTAGCAATTATTTCTCATCTATCCATCTTTGATGCCAAACACACAACTTGAGCTAAGGAGCCTTTCAGGCTGCAGCTTCAGGGTGTTTTCACACTTATGGCCTCTCAAGTGGACTCATAGCGATGACTCAGCATTTTTGCGTCCGTGAATACTCCAAACAGACTCAGCATTTGATCTCAGCACGGTTCCTTTGTGGTTCTTTTCGAGGTATGCTCAATTTTTGCATTGTCAACACAACAGTTTAACACCTTGAGACTTGCCGTACATTGATTCTGTGCGGCTGCAATGACTTCTGAGCACCCCCGGCTAAAAAGAAATAGCAGAATGGCCGCTGGTGGCGTTCGTGGGGAATTGTGCAGTCAGAAGTAACCTGTGCTCTTCTTTCATCGGCTGCCTCACAATGCAGCACAACCAAATAATAAACACATCTGCAGGAGCTGTTTGAAGAAAATTACCCATAATCAGGGGTTGACAGAAGGGGTACACAAGGACGCATTAACAGCAAAAAGAATAAAATGCACCGCAATTTTGCTTCATTACAGTGCAAATGCCTACCCATTTTTAGGTATGCGTTCCATTAGGACATAAAATTGCAGTGCACTTTAATCTTTTTGCCGTTAATGTATTTATGTCAACCGCTCATATCAACCCCTCCCCAAAATCCACTGTTACAAACAGGAGCTGTTGTCTGAACAAGTGGTTTGAGATCTCAACAAAGGCTTTAGTGCACCTGAAAGAGCTCAGTCCTCTTTCAAGTCCACTCACAACGTGAACACAATAAATACAGAGTTAATTTTCAGCTGGTTCACTTATTGCTTCACTTTAAGACAGCTGAGTTCGGTTCATTTTACAAGAAATATATGTGGGAAAAACTGGGAGTCCATCGTTGCAGCAAATAAAGGCATACATGCTATACATTTTGAGTATATACATACTCTTGTTTTTTATAAATTGTTTTTTGTTTTTTAAAAAACAAATTTAAGTTGTACTTTGATATACAAACAGTATTACCATTATTTTGCTGTTAGTTGTTTCCACATAAAAAACAACCCCCTTTCGTTTCCGTTCATGAAGGACGTTAAATATCACAAATGGTGGTAACCTGGCGCAGCACGAGGACAAACCTTCAACAAAATAAATAGTTATTTGAAAACTTTGTAACTCTGAAGATTGTTTTAAGAAAACTAAGAGCTAGTCATTCCAGCCTGTATGTCTGCCTTTAACCAGTCCTCAATCTCTCACGTGGTAGAGAAATAATGTTACTTAACATTTAAAATGCTAAAGTATATATTCTACTTACTTATATCTTGCACTTCGTTATCGAAGTGCTATTCCTTTGCCGTGTCTGTGTGATTCATTAAATTTTTGAGTAATGTGAAAACCTGCCCTGAAGCCCTGTCTTAAAAACGGTTTGATTGAGTCTGATGGATTTGGCCTGCAGCCGTTTAATTACTTACATCCTCATTTTAGAAGAACAAACAACTCCAAGCTGTGAAAATGCAGTGTGTAAAGCCTTCATTTGAATTTTTACATAGGTCCGCTCCAGGCCACCATGAAACACAAATGAAAAGAACAAATTGTTCTTCCTTGAAGCAAAACAAAACCATTTTTCGGTTTCCATATAGCTGTAGCGGTGACAATGTTCATCACTTCTTATTCTTTGTTGTTGGACTTGTATTAGCAGTAGCAGCTGTTGAAATAGTAGACACGTGAATAACGTTCCATTACTTTGACATCGTATTTTCACCCGGTCTCAAAGTGTTTGGCAGTAAGGGGTAACTCATGTCAAAAACATGTTTGAAATCATGTATATTGAAAAATGTGTTTCACCGAAAAACAGCAACATAGATATATCTATAGCAGGAATAGGCGACCCTGATCCTGGAGTGCCTGTGGCATTTATGGTTTTTGTTCGCTCGTTAGTGATAACACCTGTGCTAGTCAGCTTCATATTTAGTCCACTATTTTTCACTGTCCAAAATCTGCAGGTTAACAACACCGAAAAATGCTCCTAGGCTGCAGCTACAGAAAAACAAAGTCCACTGCGCCTCTCAAGTCACATTATCGGGCCTTTTTCCACTCTTATTAACAGAACACCCTTAGAGTTCATAATATGTGATGACACTAGATCCACACAGTTAAACAGTCCCCATCACAAAATAGGATTCTACTCCCTAGTAGCAAAACGTCATTAAGATTCAGTGTTTTCCGTGTCTGTGAACAAGTAGATATGCAACAGGCACACATGCCCTGCCAGCTAGAGATGCAGAATGAAGCATGTACATCCCAAAATGGCTGTATAATACCATCATTGACACATTATATTGCGCAGGATAATATTCCATATTTTTTTAAATGGGTGAACAGGATCATTCAAATCTGGTGAGTCTAAAAAGCAAAATATATATTATTCCCCTAAGGTCAGGGATGCCAGTTTTCCAATAGATTTTTTAATTTGTGATGCTACATGGTTTCTTTGGGGGAAAACAGTCAAAAGTATCGGAATTTAAAAAAAAAATTTTTTTACTGCTCTCTCAGTTGTTGGGTTGGAGTACTCGATCCATCACGTGGCTGCTCTCTGGTGGCCTTATGATGCTATTGCAAGTTGACAGGTTCTCAACATTTGTGCTGCATTGATTTATAGATAATCTACATTCATTTGGTATCCATGACTATAAGTGACAGTACTGCTCTCTCAAAGAATGCATTGCAAGTGATATCAGAGTGACTGTGCTGGTTTTTTAAATTTGATTGGGCAGTACTATTCTTTATAATTATGTGGTCACAGTGTAACATTGAACAATGATGGTCGCTGATAGGCTATTTATAATACTATTGATATATAAACTGTTTTTGATTGTCAAAGCATCACCTGCATCCCTACAATGCACCAGTCTGCAGCCATATCAACTGCAATGCTTAAAACATGAGAACAACTGTGGAATTGTGGAAATGAAAATGGATCAAATTGAAGAGTACAATGCTTTCAGACACAGGCAGTTCAGTTAAAAACCCGCTATTGCAGAGTTTATATGTCTGGTTTGGCAGGGTAATTTTTGAACATACTGACAGGAAACTGTTTAAAGCAGGTACACAAGGTAGACAGGTCAGACAACAGTTTCCCACAGTAACAGGCTTTATCACGAGCCGAACCAGGGAGACACACTACACAGCTTGCAGAGGAAGTTTGCTAATGCCATATGGCAGTATTTTTCTTAACCAGAGTTAGCTTGTTTGAGTAAATGCTTATTGTACCTATGATCCAGCATTAATTACTCCCTACAATTAACCAAGGATTCAGAAGTCTTCATGTTCTTAAGGATTCAACGAACACTAAATAAAAATATGTTGCATTTTTTAAAAATTGATAATCAGAATCCATTTTAAGAGATGCATATTCATTCTATAGACTGGACAGTTTATGGTAAATGGACTGCATTTATATAGCGCTTTTATCCAAAGCGCTTTACAATTGATGCCTCTCATTCGCCAGAGCAGTTAGGGATTAGGTGTCTTGCTCAAGGACACTTCGACACGCCCAGGGCGGGGTTTGAACCGGCAACCCTCCGACTGGCTGACAATCGGTCTTACCTCCTGAGCTATGTCGCCCTATTTATATTTTCAATGTTGTAATTATATCAAATACCCACTTGATGGAGCCAGGACCACAACATCACCTTTTGCTTGTTCTCACACACAAAAAAAAAACAAAACAAAACACAACACTCATGTGTATCACATTTGGTAATAAGACAAGCCGAAACATTCAGAGAAAAATGGCAGCGATTTATTCTGGTTAGTCGAGAGACAGAAATGTTCATCATATTTCAGCTTATATATATATATATATATGCACAACAGAATAGCATTTATCATCCTTGATTCCAAAATTTGTTTCCACAACTATGGCACGTGCAGATGCAGAGAAGGAAGAGAATATTTGAGAGGGAGATAAAACTTCAATAAAATAACTTATTGGCAGCCATAAGGAATGTTAACCGCACTACAGTATTCATTCTTCTCCCTCTTCACCATGGTAATGGAATCTTTAATTAATTTGTCCTGCCGACATCCCTTATAGGATTTGTTTAGTTTGTGTTTACTGTTACTTCATTGAACAAACAAGTGTATGAATTAATACACATTTATGAACATAACATTTTGACATCACATAATTTCGTAAAATGTTAAATAGGACAGTTAACAATGTACTCATGGACAAAACTAATTTCAAATTCACTGTTCATTTTTGTGTGTTTACATTACACAGAGATAGCTATCGTAAAATCAAGTTCATGGAATTTTGATAGGTGCATAATTCAATATGATCTGGTGATGCTAATCCATCTGCATTTGTGTATGTGTGTGTGTGTATGTGTGTATAGGTGTGTGTGTGTGTGTGTGTGTGTGTCTAGATGGATGAAACACACAGGTCAACGAACTCTGAGTCAATAAGCAAACAGCAAATCTTGTTATATTCATTAACTTCTGGAGTTTGATTCATAAAATCAGACATCAGGCCGTACCAGAATAAACAGTGTTAACTGGCTTTGTAATTTGGTTAATTATTGGCTGATCTAAACTCTCCACACAGTAACTCACAAACATTTCAATAATAGCCAAAGACTAAAATGTCCAGTGTTAATTCAACTCCAACATGAGTGCATGAGTCCAAAAGGGAGTACGAGCTGATTTAACACACAGCATTTTGCTGTATAATGTCACTATAATGCTCACCAGGAGAGAGTTAATTTCATTAAAACCTTAAAATTAGGTGTTTTATTGTAGATTGACCTGAACCAACAATGATATATAAAAGGGAGGAAATCAGTGTTCCCCGAATCCTCCCCTGATCATTAATTAAGTATGCATGCACCAGGAGAAGAGGGGGGGTCCCTCCCCCTCTTCCTGTCAAATGTGGGCCTGTCTTTACTTTTGAATTGGTATTCACGTCTTGCATCTGGATCTGGCATTCTACTTTTCGTACTCAGACACATTTCATGGCCTTTTTGTAATAATTCTGCTGGCTGTTGGTTTTTGAAATTTTGGTGCGTCTTGAGATTTTCTTGGGAGAGACAAGCTGTGGTCTGGTGTCATCTTTAATTCCCACTGTTGTGACTGCAACCTGCGTCTATGTCAGTAACATTCAATGTTTGTTAAGGTTTGTTAAGGTCATCTGTAGATTAGACACTGAATACTTCTGACTTAATAAATCGCTTAATTTTAATTTGGTTTGGGCTTGTAAATTTACATGAAAGTTAATCAAACAGGTTGTTCAGACTATAAATGAATCTGGTGATTTAATAATTGATGTTTTTGATAATAATCATTAACATTTCTGGATTCGGAAATTGTTGTTTTATACAGACTCTAACTGAAAATTATTCTAACTGACCATATATATATACCAAAACACTGACACATGGACACTCCTAGGCCTAGGACTTTGTCTAGAGATAGAGGTGCCTGTGCACAATGAGTAAAAACCACAGAAGAAGACATTTATGACATCATAGCTATCAGAAAAAAAGGTGAAGTCCCAACACAGTCATGAGGACAGCCCTGAGACAGTCACCACCAAAACATGAGTCATTCACCTTAACACAGAGACACCACGAATGATTCACTGACTGCACTGACAATTCAGTCTACCTAAGGCTCTAGGGGTTATGTCAGCCACCCAACCCTGTCTCTCAGCTATCTACTGCTAGCTGACGCAGCTCTGAGCAAAGCCTCCTTATCTTACGGCTGAGCAAGACAATCTTATCTAACTACTGATGTGCACACACACACACACGTGATTTCTTAAACATTATCCCTTTAGTGTACACAATCTTCCATACTCCTCCTTTTTGTGCTTATAAGCACAATGTAAAACATGTGTCATCCACAATACAGAAATAGCAGTACCTCTGTTCCAGGTTTTTCACTGAAGTATTGAATTTGAGTTTGTCACAGTCTTAACTCTTCTTCATCAAGGTCATCATTACCATAGACATGTTCAGTCGGGAAGGGAATTGTGTATTATTTTATGTGACTGTAACAATGCAAGCAGTGCACGCACAGGGGAAACTCACAATAATGCAGCCAATAATGACCAAAATAAGTAAAGAGAGGAAACCATATTGTTTAAACTTTTGCAGTTACATTTTTTTCATATAAGAAATAGGATTTATTTTCAGAAAGAGTCCAGAATCTACACAAACCAAAATGGATAAGGCTGAACTGAAGAAAGCAGGACAGTCAAAAGTATTTTAAAAAAGAACATATATAATTCTAAATCTGACTGGTAAATGGTTAATATGTAAGCATATAGTAAAATTAAACGAAATGAATGATTGGCTAAGTCTAACACATTTCATGAATACTGAATGAGTGCACAATCGCCTCTAACCTTATCCAATATTCTCTAGTCTCATATAACATGCTCTCAATCTAATCAGGCAAACAATGTCATTTAGCCTTTATCTAACAGGTGTTGTGAGAGCCCTGTGGAATATGGCGTCTCTGGCATGCCAAAGGGGAAGAGTGAGGGAAGGGCCAAGTTAATCTCCCGTCGCACAAAACAACTCCCTGTAGCTCTTGGGAAGTGTGTTGCCTGGAGTGGACATGGAAGGTCTGAGAACCCATCCATTATCTATACCTGCTTATCCTGGGCAGGTTCGCAGGGGGGTGCTGGAGCCTATCCCAGCATGCATTTGGTATTTGGTGAGAGGCAGGAATACACCCTGGACAGGCCAACAATCCATCACAGGGCACACATATCATTCACTCACACACACTCATACCTATGGGCAATTAATTTAGAGTCTCCAATTAGCCTACCTGCATGTCTTTGGGCTGTGGGAGGAAAGACCCACACAGACACAGGGAGAACATTCAGAAAGGCTTCACACAGAAAGGCTCAGGCCTGATTTGAACCCAGCACCTTCTTGCTGTGAGGCAACAGTGCTACCCACTGCACCATCACGATGCCCGCTCATGCAGCACATACTAGCCTTGAAACACAAGTTATATTACTCAGTGACCCGAGGGGTCTTTTCAACCCTGCCTTAGGTTGTCTCTTTTTCAGAGATCTTACCTGTCGTTGGAGTGAGTCACAACACACACTCAGTCGTCACCCACCTTCTGTGACCTTTCATCATTTCAGTCACAATATCATCATCATCATTATTCAAGAACTCTCATGATACCCCTGGCCGGTTCTTTTCAGCACAGCCACTACTGGGGTAGTCTTTTGGGCACATGGTAAAAAAGGTCAAAAACACTGCTTATAAGCATCAGTATGAAACAGATCAACAGGACTCCCTGTACAACAACAGAATCAATGCCTACCAGGCATTTTCAACCACCTGAACATATCCCAAGTCCAAGAAGGAGTTTGATACATTTTTACTGTCTTTTTTTGAATATGCTATACAAAGCTAATAATCTCATCTTCGTTATCAGGCATGTAGGTTCAGCTTTCCTTATGTACCACAGAGCTTGGGCCTCCCAGAGATACCAGAACACGATCCAGAGCTGCTCGGTTTAGCAAAATCAGTTCCGGCTGCTGCCATCTCAGTATCTCTGGTGACACTTTGTGTTGCTTTGGCTGCATCATGAGCTGCAGATTCAATTATCACAGCCATTTATTTAATCTCTTTTATTGCTCGACCTACTCCACACACAGGAACCATAATGGAGGCCAACCTGTCAGTTTCTGAAATGCCTCTTTTATATCGATATGATGCTGGATACAGGGTGGCACAATGCTGTGTGGCAGGAATCGCATACACAACATAACACATCCCTCCCTGTCCTACGGGCACCTATGCGTATACTTTTCTTTCACACACAAACATTGTTCCATAAAATGCATGGGAACACCAATCGAATGGGACTGCTACCATTCCTACCACATTCTTTATTTCTTTTAGCATTACTGCATCCATCGGCTCATATTTCTTCACACCTATTCTCATTTACTCATTGCCTTCGTACTGATATATTTTATGAATTTAGGTCTATATTTTATTAATTGTAAAATAATTCCAGTCAAAATTCACTTTCTTAATCAACCCACATTATCCTTCCCATACAAAAAAACCCTCAGTCAATTAGGCACAGCTTTTTAAATAAGGTGTCAACAACAAAGAAAGACAAGCCCAAAAGAACAACCAAGATCACAGAGATGCTTCAGGGTTCACCGAGTTCACCAAGTTCATAGGTGTTTATGTCAACCTATATTCGTATTCTTATCTTTTAGACTCATTAAGTCACATACACATTCGTCTGCTTCCCACTAAATCAGTTCTGGACAAAACATGGTTATCTTAGGGATGGGGAAAACAACTTCATATACTGAAACTGATACTGAACTGAGTAAACAAACACACCCAGGAATGTGATTGCTTAAAAATGATCTTTTTAGGATACAAAGAAGTGAGAAATCACTTCAACCAGAGAATCCACAACTTCAGCTGACGCCATGGCCAGGTGGACCTTGGGAGAAGATAGAGTAGATATATTTGGAGAATTGCAGGCAGCTCCAAATCATTCTTCCCAGTCATTATTCCTATTTCTTCAGTCACAAACAGTGTATTTATGTGGTCTTGCTCTTTTGTTTTCATATATACTCATAAGTTGTGAATGCTTACTCCATAACTGCACTAGAATGAATTGGAGTGATTGTCATGGAGTGATTGTTTATTTTACTTTATTCAATGTTTTGCCTTTTCTTTTTTCTTCCATCATGTGAAATATATGTAATCCAGAAAAAGTAATAAAGACAAACATTTAAAAAAAGAACACCCAGGGTACCCCCACAGAAATTTTCAAGAACATCCCTTAAAGTTGCAAATTGCTTGAAGTTAAATTGCATAAACTGAACAAAACAATTTCATTTTCTCCTGGAGGCTTGGCGGAGATGTGACAGCCGCCAATCACACCCACAGCTCTGTTGAATGTTTCACTCCCAGTAAGTTATGTGCTTTGTCGTTCATTTGGTTTGAAGACAGATATTACCACTTCAAACTTCTTAAGCAGCTGTGCAATTTTATTTTTTGTGATAAACTCTTTCAGCTGTGCTATTTTGTGTTCAGCTCAACAACGTACTCAACCTAATGAAAAGAAAAACAAGAACTACTTATTAGAGCAACAGATTTTACTATGCAGTCAACATGTATTTAATTTAATGTGTCGTTTTTATTCCTGACCTAATTTTTCAAATAATTAAAACGTACACATGCTGAAAGAAAGAGATAAAGTGCCACCTTTTATGTAGGCTACGCAAGGACAATTTTAATTGTAGCATGTCTTGTGGCAGGAGTAATGTACTCCTGTTTGTATATCATCATAAATAATTTTAATTAAATGTAATTTGAATCTGTATCAGTTTCTTTTGTTGAAAGGTAACTAGAGAAATGAATTGTTGACAAAATCGCATCTGTTCAGGAGGATATGCAAAAATGCTATATTAATTTCCCATTGAAAAAGGGAGTAATTTTATAGGCTACAGATGCCTTGTTACATCGGATAGTTCTTAATAGCCCAGTGATTCAATTTCTGGAATAATATTTTTGATAAATGAAACTATTTCAAACCTAGCGTAACTCACATTGGTCCATTAAGATAATTGTCCAGCGAAAGCTAAAAACTGGAACAAGACAAAAACTCCTTCCACAAGAGGAAGAGAAAGCAGTAGTCCACTAGAAAGACACAGTATTCATAGGAGTTTCTCTGGGGCCTGTGTGTTCGCACTGGCACAATGGGACCAAGCTGTGTGAAAACATTTTGGTTCTGTGCCACCGCGACTGGCCTAGTTTTGCAGTGTTTCTGGGTTGCCCACGGTCACATCCAAAGCCCATTTACATGCGACATTCTTCGGATGTGACCAGAAAGCCAAGGAGCTGCCCCATCGCCATACCACAGGAAGGAATGTACAGAGTTACTTAATGAGACCGCTCTCTCAGCGGCGAATCTGAGAGAAAGACTCTTGCCTCAGTGGACTCTGCTCATCTGCGTACTCCTGCCCGCCCACTTTTCTCTCTTTCTCTCTCTCTCTCCGTCCGGACTTTGGACCAGTGTGCGATGAAAAAGAAGAGGGACGGGGATTCTGGGAAAGAAGCGCGTGCCCATGTTCATGACTGGAGTAGACACCGTGCCTTTCTGCCAGAAAATGTTTCTCTAACCTCTCCATACTTTTCTAAATTAAAAACTTCCTGAGGGTCTCCTTGAATATAAACCAGCTACAAGTGCTTCACAAAAGCAGAGTTAAGAATTAACCGCTCCCATTCAGACTAGTACTACTATTACAGATGCCCGTGTGGATGCCTGGACAGAGACTGTCATTTGCTTTTGATTTGAGAACTTGCCATTCTTGCTGAATCATGCTTTGCCTTTAGCCCTGAAGGCTTGTCTATACTCCTGGCTAACTTTGAAACACAACCATCTTGTCTCGTCCTGAAAGAACCAGGATCGTGCAGTTATGCCCGCTGCACTGGATCAATTCTGTGGCTCACCATTTTGGGTAAGTTTTCTTGATGAGAGTTTATACTTGAAGAGGTTGACTTTTGTGTATATACTTTGAGGATACCAAGAACTGTTTTTTTTTTTTTTTTTTTTGAAAAGTTTTCAATAATTTTCTTACATTACTAACAAAAGTGACATTTTTGCTATTTAATTTTTAATAATTTAAGGTTAAAAAAAAATGTTCAGTTAAAAAATGCCAATATATAGTTGACATGAAATCCAGGCAAACCACTCTATTCATAAACCAAGGCTGAATTGTATAAACCAGGTACTTTCCCAGTTATATGGTCCACAGACAGCATTAAATGTAAAATCTTAAATCTTGGACAAGTAAACAAGTAAAATTGTGGACCTCAGTTCCAAGGGTTTTGAAATATCAAGTCTAGCAGTGCTGACATGTTTCAGAGCGTTTTTGTCACTAGTTTATTTAGATGATTATGTAAGTCAACCCAATGTCGAAGCTGTGTCTTATAAATTGCAATTCTATTTTCTTATGTACCATACCTGTATATTAACTCATCCTTCTGAATTATGTTACAGTGTTCCTAAAATTTTATTTTAATTCACAAGAAAATTACACATCTGAGCTGGATCTTAGTACCCTAATGATAATATTTTGCACTGAATATCAGTTTATCAGCTATTACTGTTGTTTATTAAATTGGATCACACAAGCTAATGGTAGGGTTTGACTTAAAACAGAACAGGTCTGTTAAAAAGGCTTGGGAAGTTAATAATTGTTTTGTTTTTTTTAAAAAAAAACAAGTTGTATGTGTTGAGATATGTCCCCTGTCACACCAGGTTCTGGGTGAAAGTGGAAAGTAGACTAACCACCAAGGTGCCATTAGGTCTTCAAACGATGGAGAGGACATGGTAGCACCTCCAGTGCGAGTGTGTTTATTATTTACAGCGCAAAGTAACAAAGTGCTCAGCGCAGGGATTCCCCTAAACAAGTCTACATCTCTGTACACTATGTACAGTACTCTATGGCTACTCCAGTTAGCACTTAGCCGTTATATTTGCTTTCCCAAAATCACTTGTACAACACTTTCCTTGCTCCAATACACTCCCCTCATACCCACCAACACTCCTCCCCTTACACACCAAGCCCCTCCCCCAAGAAGTACACTACCAGAGTCAAAAGAGGAGGAGACAGGTGTTATCAGACCTGTAAATATGACAAACATTACCTCACACTCATACACAACAATATTTATATTATACACTACAACATGACGTTCCCCTCATACATTAGCCAATTTTGAGGATTTCTTCTGAGTACATCAATTTATTCTTTTTAGTTTATTTTTAATTTATTTTATACTTTTATTTATTTTTTATTTATCCTTTGTTTTACCAGGGGAGTCCCATTGAGATTAATATCTTTCAGGCAAGTGGTAGCGAGCAATATAACAAGATAAGACAATGAAAGACAATTTTTTAAAAATACATCCATCGTCTGTACCCATTTATTCCTGATCAGCGGCAGGGGGAGATGCCACTACTTGTATTTGTAGCTGTATTTGCTCAACCAACAAATTATTTTTATTCATATTTGGATTTTAAAAAACCCTGTGACTGCCCTGATAAGCAGCACTGTGCATGTGCCATACTTTGTGTCCAGTACCCCATAGAATAACAACGTTTTATTTATTTATATTTTTGAAATAAATTATTTTTGAATTTCATGGGCCACAAATGTCCTAAGATTCATTTGTTCTTCTGTTCTTACTTTTTTTGTAAATCCCTCCGGCGGTGTCTGTGCTTGTTTCAGAATGCCTCTTTCCTGGACCGTCCCGACCCGGACCTACCGGAGTGCGTGGAGCGCACGGTGCTGGTTTGGGTGCCTCTGGCTTTCCTGTGGCTCACTGCCCCCTGGCACCTCGCACCCCTCTTCAAACGGGGGCTCTCGAAACTACATGTCTCCAGGCTCTACATGAGCAAACAGGTCATTTGAAACAGAATATTGTACAGATGAGAACAATATAGAACCTCTGATATTTTATGTAAGTTCCTATAACACTCGATCACTGGAGACACTTACCACAGAGGTAACTAGAAAGGAAAGTTTGAGGACAAACTTGAAGGTGGTTTGAAAAAGCCAATGTTGAAATTATGCATGTTGGCTCTCAAGAATTATAGCTCAAACCCTGCCCAAATAGGGCTTAGATGACCTGGATTTGGCACATAACAAACGGCTATAATGTGTTCCCTTAATTCATAATCAGTTTAGCTAAAAGAATTTGACTTGGAAACATTTTCAAGCATAGGACAGGCCTACATGTTACAAAAGTTGTTTCAGCTCGCTATATTTGGTCGAAACTACTTTGTTTTATGAGCGTGTCAGGCTCTCAGTACTGTAAGTTCACGAGGCTATGAGTTAGGCTAATCTGCAGTTGGCCAGCACATTTCTACTGCATAGCTGGGCTGCAGTTACACCTATGTACATACTTTTTTTGTTCTCTTTCAGGTCCTGGCTGGCCTTCTTTTACTGACTGCCATTGCTGAACTTGCAGTCACTGTAGGAGAGGATCATGGGCCATCAAGTGACAGAAATGCAAATGGTGCAAATCCAGCAGTCCTTTACACAAACCCTGTTCTGTTCACCATTTCCTGGGTAAGGATTTAAGGCTGAGAATAATTTTCCGATACATATATATCTACCTCTGTGTGTGTGTGTGTGTGTGTGTGTGTGTGTGTGTGTGTGCGTATGTGTGTGTGTGTTTACATTTACCGTATTTGATACATACCATATTCCAGAAATATTAAAGGCTGTACTAGGAAAGGCCTGAGTGGCTCAATATGGATTGTATCAACAATATCATATTCCTCATAAGCCAGTTTTGCCCAAATGGGCTGAAGTGTTCTTTATTTGTTTTGTTTTTGTTTTGTTTTTTTGTTTTTTGTATGTTGTGGGTATAATTTGTTTTGTCTACCGTTCTGTTGGCTCCAGGTCCTGGTGATCCTTTGTCAGGAGGGCATGCGGAGGAAACCGGGAGCTGTAGATTCAGGGTCGCTCTTTCTCTTCTGGCTGGTGCTGGTCGTGTGCGAGGTCTTCTTCTTCCAGACCCTTCTGCGGGAAGCGCTCAGAATGGTGGGTGTGTTTGGGAGGGAGCGGATGTGCAAGAGTATCCCCATGTTTCTTATTCACAATTTATTTTACAAGTGTTCTACATCCATCTGTGGAGAACTGTCCATTTCCACATTGTAAAAGGGGGGAATGAAATATACAAGTACACAATGAAGAATGAGGGCAATATTACAAGAACAAGAACAATTGCTCTGGAAAGCAACCTTATTCGTAATCGTACCTTATTGAACCTGTGTTTTGTAGTTGTCCAATTTCCATGATATGCACTTTTGTACGTTGCTTTGGATAAAAGCATCTGCTAAATAAATGTAATGTAATGTAATGCAACCCTGGTCCTTGAGTGCCACATATGTTTCTGGACTTTGTTTGAAGTCCTCACTAAATTTTATTCATTTGTAGGCCTATTTTTTATAGTAAAGGGCCAAAACCAATCCATCTCAGTGGAGTAGAAAGCTGGTTTGAATAAACAAAGCCGTGATGGTCATCAGCCATCTTTCCCTCCAGCCCCCCCTGTTTTTGCCCCTCTTTGGAAATTTTGTCCTCTCAGTCTATTCTCCCTCTTTTGCTCTCTTTCAGGGTGAAATAGAAGACCTTCCACGCTTCTGCCTGTTCTACATATCCTTTGGTCTGCAGGTGCTGGCCCTTGTCCTGTCAGCCTTTGCTGATATTCCCCCAGAGGCTGTGGACACCGTTAAAAAGGTGCATACACCCGACTGCTCTCACTTCCACACGAGACAGGCAGAATCGGAGTTGGGGCTGAGGATATGTGATACTTCCTCTGAAATATGAAATATGTCATTGACAGATTCATATTACAGTACACAGAGCCAGATTTTGGTGGCCCTAAACTGGAATGTTTGGGGATGGGGGATTGATGGGGGGAGGGGGGGGGGGTGTTGGATTGGTGGCGGACGCAATCTCAATCTGGGGGAAGGGTGTGGTGGAAGCAATCACAGACCGGGGAACCAATAGCTGGAGGCGCATAAATAACAATACAGTGCAATTAAAATGTCACAGAAAAATGGGCTAAAACACTGCATAGAGTGTGCTTCTTGACTGTAGTACTCTTCAGTAAGTATTCAGTATATATTAAAATACAGTGAATATACTTCTGGTTTAACGATATATGAACATGTTTCTCTATGGTCTATTTGATTCAGAACCCAGAGATCGGAGCATCATTTCTCAGTAGAATCACATTCCACTGGTTTAACAGGTAGGCCGGATGAGTCCCAAAGTATGTAACCACATGATTTCGTACTGACATGTTTATGGTACCAGAGCTGTTAAGCAAATTAACCCTGAATGATTACCTGTCAATGCAATCCTGAGCAAGCTTTCCATACCCACAGTTCCCTTTATTTGCCCAAATAAGGTCTGGACAGGGACAGCCCTGTAACACCCTACCCCACCACCAAGAGATACCCCCCCACTCCTCCAGGGAGAGAGAAACTGAGAGTGTACTCCCCATAATCTAGTGACAGCAATAAGATGCTTTGTACGACAGTACACAATCTTGCCGTTAATGCAGCCTCTCTCTCTCTTTCTCTCTCTCTCTCTCTCTGTAGCATGGCTGTGAATGGCTACAGGAGGCCACTGGAGCAGGGGGACCTCTGGGACCTGAAAGAGGAGGACAGATCTGATAGCATCTGCCAGGCGTTTGAGGAGCACATGAAGTGGGAGCTGGCGAAGGCTCGGTCGCGCATGAAGAGCAGGGGGAGGAAGGCCGGCCAGAGACCTGAGGCCCATGGGAACGGGCTGGCCAAGGGGGTCAGCCAGGACGTGCTGGTCATGGTAAGAGCTGGTGCACAGCTGTTTCCCACTGCTACATGGCCACATGACCGTGTGTCTGCCAAACAAGTGGCATCTAAGGAAAGTAAAGAATGGGTTCGGCCTGCTTCCCATGGCTTTAAATCACACTATGCACGTGCGCATGCACAGACGCACACTTTTTAAAAAAAATTTAGACTGTAAACATCATATTGCTTATGATGTGTGAATTGTAATGAATTTGGAACAGGTTATAAGTAATTTGTTAATTTTATTTCATGAATATTTTGACTGAAACTAAACCAACACAGGGTTTTTCCTTGCTCAAAGGGAGAGGTGGTACTTTAGCCATGATCAATCATATTTAGAACTTTTTGTCACAAATCCCTTGCATGCTGTGACTGCTTGAAGTTTGTGACCTATAGACATCGCCAGGTGTCTGAGTGTCTTCTCTGGTGATGCTCTGCCAGGCCTGTACTGCAGCCATCTTCAGCTCCTGCTTGTTTCAAGGGCTAGTTGCTTCAAGTTTTCTCTTCATCAAATGAAACTCGTGTTCAATTGGATTCTGATTGGGTGACTGACTTGCCAAGTTAAGAATTTTCCAGTTTTTTCCAATTTCTACAGGCTTATCAAAAACAGACTGACAAGGGGCTTTTAAATTCATATGAAGTATTCACAGTGTGAACCACAAAAGATTTCTCAGGGTTGGGTGCTGTCAGTAGAATGAAGGTGGAAACACGTGGAAATTTAAAGGTGCAAAAATTTGGACATGTGCTAAAGTTCAAGTTTTATCAATACACAGAACAGCTTGCTAGTTCATGTAGTAAGGGCAGAGACCATTAGGTGTTCAAGTCTAAGCTTGATGAAATGCTGGATATAGATACTGTACTTGTATATTCTGTTGGTAAATTAGGAGCCTGAATGGGCTTAATGTCCTGCACCATTATTATTATTTTTTGACCTTGTGAATTCTGTACCTTTCTATGGGTACATTTCAAAACTCCTGTTTGATCTGTTGAAATTGTTCCTCAGAGAGTTCATGGGAAAGGTTGTCTGTGTTTACGGAGCCTTATTCTCTTATCCTCAGGAGGAAACCGGTGAAGAAGGGAAGAAGAAGAAGAAAAAAAAGAAGAAGGATGGAGAAAAAGAGGCCGAGTACCCCAAGTCCTGGTTGGTGACCACCATCGCGAAGACGTACAAATGGATTCTGATAGAGTCGGCCGTGTTTAAACTCCTGCAAGACCTGCTGTCTTTCACCAGCCCCCAGTTTCTGAAGTGAGTGTTTCCGAGACGGGTCACAGAATCACAGAGAGGGGGACACACAGATGATGGCTCTGCTTGTGAAGTGAGTGTTTCAGAGAAGTCATAGAAGAGAGAAAGATGCTGGCCCAGGGCCTGAAGTGAGCTTTTCAGAGATGAGTAACAGGGATGTAGGCTCAATTCCTAAACTGGATATTTCAGTGATAGTCACAAGGATGAGTCACAGAAATACAGGCTTAGCTCCTGGAAGTCTTGGAGCTCTATTTTCCCAGCTGGCGCATGGTGTGTGGTAAGCAGTTGCACTGGTGAAGTGGCATTTTCATCATGGATTTTGACCCATTTGGTGACTTGCCATGTACCAAAGTGGGAAGACAGACATTGTTGGGGGTGTGTCAGTGAAGATCAAGCAGCGCGCTACAATTTTGGTGCAGCGCATTGCAATTTTGCTCTGAGTGTAGTCTGTGAATTGTTCCTGCGCTACCCACCTGCTCAGACCAGGTGTATGGTGCCAGTCATAGAAGATGCTCATTTTGGGGCTTTCCCAAGCATTACGCCAAATTTTTGCTGTCCAAATTTGAATTTGATATACACTTTAGTTAAAATAATAGTTACATGCAAGCTACATGCATTAACTGCAGTAGCTATATATAAAATTCATGTTTGGGTCATGCCATACATTCAAAATGGAGGTGCCAAGAAAAATAGTAACTTCTGTAATTTCAGGCGTGCCATTTAAAACAATTACAGGTTCTTTGGGATCAGAGATAAAATAATCACCATGGAGAAAGTCGCCTGCAACATGCTGTATGCAAGCTGCAACTAACCCTCCAAAGGCTGACACTTTTCCCCTCTAAATGGTCAGTTCAGTTCAGTTTAAGTAAGCCATGCCATTGTCCTGAATTAATGATGAACTTGTGTAGGCTGAGCAGACTTCTTTTTTCCTGGGCATTCTGACACGCTTGCTTATTTTGTGTTCATTAGCCCTAACCAGGTTTCCACCCCTGATTGTGTGATTTGGTTTGGTCCAGGCTGCTGGTCTCCTACACTCAGGACACTACCATCCACGCCTGGAAGGGATACGTGTACGCTGTGATGCTGCTGCTGCTGACCGTGCTGCAGTCGCTGTTCCTGCAGCAGTACTTCCAGCGCTGCTTCGTGCTGGGCACGCACGTGCGCACGGCCCTCATGGCCGCCGTCTACAAGAAGGTACCCCCACCCCTCCGCCGTCCAAATGTACCGCCGAATCTCGGACATGCACCTCTGGCCGCTTTGTACAAGAAGGTACCTCCACCCCTCCTCTGCCACTTTCAAAATGCACCACCAAATCTCAGATATGAACCTCTGGCCACTGTATACAAGAAGGTACCTCCACCCCTCCGCTGCCACCACTTTCAAAATTTACCGCCAACTCTCAGATATGAACCTCAGAGTTCAAGACAGGCTAGTCAACTGAAACATGAATCTGGAAGTAGCATATACAATAGTTATTGATCACTATCTAGCTTTTTCTGCTGGTGGAAACGTGAGCATCAAATTGAAATTTTTCCATTGATCAAAATACTTGAAAGAGTGTGGACTGTGAAACAAAGGGACTTCCGCTCAATTGCTATAGAATAAAATGTTACTTTTTCAAAAGAGGGTCATTGCAAAGGAGATTTGTATGTATTGATTAGCTAATATTAAAAAAAAAACATCAATTAATATTTTCAAGAGATCCAAATTGATTATACGCTATTAACTTAAACAATAAACAATCAATAGAGAGAGCGTTTTATCCAGAGAGCATACCATATCATTAACAACAATGAGGATGCAAAATAAATAATAGTGCTATAACTTACAGTTTTAGAATAAAAAGGTTTACAGTCTATTAATGATTCTAAGATTTTAGCTCGACTTGACAGCTTAGAGATTGGTCGATAGTTATTCGTGTCACAAGTGTCCCCACCCTTGTGGAGTGGGATCTCATGATCGGCCTTCCACACCTTTGGCATGATCCCAGGTTTATTGTTTGGTTAAAAATATGGGCTAATGCTTGCACTATCAGGGGTGCTGCATGCCGTAGAACTGCCAAGCCAGATCCAGCAGATCAAAAAAAAACATCTGTATTAATTAAACAATCAAACACATTCTTATCAGTAATCTGGCTGAAAGAGAACAGAGGATCACAAAACGCTGTAGCATTGAAGGATGAATTAACTCTATCTCCCTCCTGCAAGATAATCTGTATAAATGAGATTCTCAAAGAAGTCTTCATGCTGAAACAAAATGGCCGTTGAAAAGGCTAAATTTGTTCTCATTTTGTCTTTAATCTTAGATACAGTAGATCTTAAGTCTACTGTAATGTCTTGCTTCAGTACATGAGTGGAGTTATTTCACTGATTTAACCAGCTGCGCTGCAACTACTATCAGACAAATCATTTAAGTAATAAACAGATTTTTGCTTTCCTAATCATTACTAAGCATCTATTTCAAAGTTGCCTGAAAGATCAGAAGTGATGTCAGTTGTTTGGCTCAAGCTATTTTTATTTTTTGAATGTGCTCTGACAGTTGTGAGTGCCAGGTGTTGGAACTATCCTTGAACTTTATTCTTGACCCCCCTAAGCTTTTTATTTGGTGTATGTTTGTCAGCCAGACAGATAAACAGAAGAAAAGTGTTCAAGGGCCAATTTTGGGTAAGGTATGCAGGAAGCACTAGCCGTGTGACATAGATACAGGTCTTGTAGGAATCCTCTTTGACTGAAATTTCTGCAGTTTCTCTTATGATGCGAGGACAATATTTTTGTGATCTTGTATCTCTGACTCAAGCTGTGGGCACAATGATCATAGGCAAAAACTCTTGCTCTATAATTGAGAGGTCTATTTGTAAGAATAATGTCGATCAAGGTACATTTTTTATGTTGGGATAAGTAGTTTTCGTTATTAATTGGGGCAAATTCAGATGAATGCATATGTCTTTGAACCTATCTAAAACAGGTGGCATCCAGTCCAGGTTAAAATCACCCATCATTAGGTTTTTTTCACTGCAAGAGTCGACAGTAAATCAGCAAAATAACTGAGGGTGCATGCAGAGGCAGAGTGTGATACACACCCACAGCTTTCAACTCAGTTTTCTTTTTATTTTATTTTTGACTCTGCCAGGGCTATACATGTTATAGCCATCCAAACTGACATCTACAAATGATTTATTTAGCCAGGTTTCAGATATAATAAAAACATCCACAACCGTATCAAGTGTCCAAATCCTAATCAGAGCTATCTTAGAAACCATACATTCAGATGTAACAGACCAAGTCCATTGCACGTTTTAAAATCTATCTACCAGTAACTTCCCAATAACATAAGCAGAATGACTTATTTGGATAGGAACAGCGATTATGTTATATATGTCAACACCCTTCGGTCTGAAGCAAATTTGAGGCAAACCTCTGTGTCTGCGAGAAATTAAGGGAGTTACCATATCAGTGTTTTGACTGCAGTGATGTAAAACACGTGTGAGGCCTTGTTTTTAATGCTTTTTCTACCCCTTCATCCTCTTTTTGTAATGCCTAACTGTATTTTTATCAGCTATCAGTGTGGGAGAGCACAGATTAGAGTTTACTCTTCTCCAAAGCACATGATGTCAGCCACCACTTCTTATCAGGCCAGAGTTTACAAGTGGGCTAGAGCTGGTGGACGTCCCTTAATGTGCAGTTTGACAGCTGGGCCTGTGAGTGCCAAATCGGCCACTAGAGGGCATCTGGTGCTGGGCGACATGCTGTCATTCCCGCCAACTGAAGCCCTCCTGACTCTGAGCGGCGCTCGATCCAATTGTATCCTGGGCTGCCGTGTTTTAACCTCCTGTGTTCATGTGTACAGAATTATGGGGACTGTGTGTGACCTCCTGTTTTAACGTGTACAGAATTATGGGGACTGTTTGTGATGCTGCGTTTCACATCTCCCGCTACAGGCCCTGGTGGTGTCAAACGATGCTCGGAAGGAGTCCACGGTGGGCGAGACGGTCAACCTCATGTCGGCCGACGCCCAGCGGTTCAACGACGTGACCAACTTCATCCACCTGGTGTGGTCGTGCCCGCTGCAGATAGCGCTGTCCATCCTGTTCCTGTGGATGGAGCTGGGCCCCGCCACCCTGGCCGGCCTCGCCGTCATGGTGCTGATGGCCCCCATCAACGGGCTGCTGGCCACCAAGTCCCGCGGCTTCCAGGTCCGCTGCCTCCCTGTCTGCCAGTCACACACCTTTTTTTTATCACTCTAGCTCACGCTCTTTAACAGCCTCCTCAGCTGATGGACTTTAAACAGCCTTAACTCTCTTTCTCATTTGTGTATCAGAGGGGTTTCAGTCAGTGCATCTGATGTAATGCAGTGGTGGGGTTCCTAATCAACCTCATTCCCCAGGTCCATAGGAGCCATGTTCAGAGATTACATTTTTTGGCAACTTTAGGTCCAGCAATCACAAAATTGCACAGAGCAAAACAGGAGGCTGAGCAATACAATGATGCAGTGGCATGTTGATGGCTTCTGAGAATTTGATTGGGTTGGTTTTGTGCAGTAAACTTTGACAAACAGCATGGGAGCGTTTGAGGCAAAAAAAAAAGGTTTTGCTAATTGAAGGTGCTAATTGGTCCGTGAGTCACAAGCAAAATGAGGATCAAGAAAGCCAGTTTCATGTGTCACTTGTACAGTGGGCATATTTGATGGCTATGGGTTATTTACTAATAATCCTCTCAAAAGACTAATAATATTCTCTCAATTTGTTTTTTTGTTTCAATTGAATACTTAAAATCTATAAAACTGTATCTCTCTCTCTTTCATTTACAAGATATCACATTGTTTTAGTGTGTCATTTGGCTTTAGCATTGGTCACACAATTTTACATAAAAGGCCCTTTCCATCTCAACATATTTATCGACTTTCAGATGGAGAACATGAAGTACAAAGATAAACGCATGAAAATCATGAACGAGATACTGAATGGAATCAAGGTAAGCTATTTTGAAATAATTCGTTTTATATGAATACCATTTGATCGATGACAAAATTCACTGAAAAACCACCGTATTTATCAAACAAAACAAAATGCGGAGAAACGTTGTCTGGGAACTGGACACGCCGGAAAACGGGGAATTGCAGTAGTCCAGTCTAAATTTCTTTACTTCAGGCTGAGATATCTGGTCTTTGCTTTGCTAAGTTTGAAGATGATTAAACTGATGCCAAGCTGACATCACTTGCAGGACCAGTCCTTCTTTTACACTCATCTGGTGCCAGAAATTATTTAAATATCACCCAGTAATTTCGTTATCTTTGTTTTCCAAATGAAGCAAACTTTAAAAAAAAATATATATATATACATTTATTATTTCTTTGTACAAACAATTTTTACAGTGAAAAAATTTGCTTTAGGGCAAGAAAACGAAAGCATTAAATAATGCTTAACTGCAAGGTCTTTTTCCTTTTGGACCACATCTGACCAGTCTTTATGTAAAATTCCAACAGCAAAGTCATATTCAGTCATATCTGGCCTGTTCTCTACTGTTTGCTAGAAATATCTCATCTCAATATCTCAACAATTTATTATTTTTCAGGGCCTTGATTTTACAGTGTTCACAAATGGGGAATATCAATTTTAAGTCTCTCTCCCCCCCCCTCTCCACCTTCTCCCCCCCTCTCTCTCTCTCTCTCTCTCCTCCCCCCTCCCTCCCTCCCTCCCTCTCAGACTCTGAAGTTGTATGCCTGGGAGCCCCCATATGAAGCGCAGGTACAGGGGATCAGAGAAGACGAGCTGGGGGTGATGAAGAAGTTTGCGTACCTCTCCTCTGTGTCCACCTTCATATTCTCCTGCGCCCCTGCTCTGGTGAGTGTCCAGCCGCAAGCAGCTCATCCGGCCTCTTAACCAGCTGCTGCTCTGTCTGCTTTTCTTCCTTCTGTTGTACATAAATTGATAAAACTTGGTTTTTACCTTGAAAAAAACTATAAAGGAATGACTTTTCGTGTTCTGGGACAAGTATGTCAAAGTCCAGACTCAAGTTGCATGAAAAATATGGGGTGAAAATGAAGCGCATTGATGTTCTGACTTGGAAGCATTTAAGCCAATGGAGGAATAAGCAAAAATATAGAAAATCTAAATATGCTAAATTCATACAGACATAACTGAGAAGATTCAGTGTGGGTGGGCAATAAGGAAATGCACCCTCTTTTTGGTAAATATGCACCTGTCCCTGACTTCTGAAACGTTTTGATTATTGCCCTGACTGTGCTTAGAGGTATTTTCAATTGTGTGTTTATATATTATAATATATCCCTTACCTGATTAGTGTAGATGAACAACCATCTGCCTCTTAAGTTGAAAACTCTTTAGTTTTCCCACATGTTGATGGATGACAAAGGGATAGCACATGTGAGCCACCTCATATTTATACCCCAGAGAAGGAGGAAATGGTGGAAGGCAGCAATGCCGTTTCTGGAGGCTGAGATCAATCTTAGTGTGTAAAAACACACACGTGCACATACAATTTATATTTGTGTATCTGCGCCATCCCTCCGTGGGCTGGCAGACCTCCCTGGGCTACCAAAAACGTGGCTAGGACACTTGGCCCAGAGGACTACCATAAAGACTTAGGATTTTTCCACCCCTGTGAGCCACTGTTTCAGCCATGAGCCTGACACACATTTTCGCTGCACGGTCTGCAGGTGTCTCTGGCCACCTTTGCTGTGTTTGTGTCGGTGAATTCTGAGAATGTTCTGGATGCTGAGAAGGCCTTCACTTCCATCTCTCTCTTCAACATCCTGCGCTTCCCCTTGGCCATGCTGCCCATGCTCATTGCTGGGATGGTGCAGGTAAATGCAGAGATGCTTGTGCACATACACACACACACACACACACACACACACATAGGCTCACACGCACACACAAACATGCTATCATATGATCACACACACACACATATGCTCACACACACACTCACACATGCACACACAAACATGCTATCACACGCTCACACACACACAAACACAAACACACACACACACATGCTCACCCAAACACACAAAAACACAAGCACACAAAGACACACACATTCACACACACACTGAACAGGTCCCTCACAGACATGCATTTGATTCCAGACCAGCGTGTCTAAAAAACGTCTGGAGAAATTCCTGGGAGGAGATGACCTGGACCCCAAAACAGTGTCCCACGACTCCAGCTTCAGTAAGTCAATAAAGAATGCCATCAGCCATCTTATAAAGGAGCGGATCTGCTAAATTCAAAGACTATAAAACTCAATAGTATTGCTTGTTTAGTCACATAAATGTCTTCAATATATGAATAACAGAAAAAATAGAATGGGAATTAGTATATGAATATAATTTAGGATGCCAAATAATGTGTTTTTATTATGTATATTTACAGAAGCTTTTGCTTACAGTATGTGAACTGATGGAAGTTCTTGTTTGGCCCATTAGACACAGCTGTGAGTGTGTGCAATGGCACTTTTGCTTGGGAAAGAGATGCAGATCCTGTTTTGAAAGAGTGAGTATTTTATTGTTGCCATTTATTTATTTTTTACTTTCAGTGCTTGGCAGTTGCATTCACGCTCATATTTGTGTATGTACTTTTTTTACAAAATGCCTCCCCAAAAATGTATCCATTAACTGGCATTTTGTTTCAACGGGAAATTTTAACAAAATGCAATATTTTAATTTTGTTTTCTAGCCCAGTTCACAGAGTCCTATAGTGCACGTGAGAGTATACAGCCATGTTCATGTGCATGTGTGTATGCATGCATGCATATGCCTGCATATGTGCATGTGAGTGTGCATGTTCATCTCCTTTAACATTGTTTGGTCCTGTCTCGCAGTGTGTCCCTGGACATAAAGCCAGGCCGTTTGGTGGCGGTGGTGGGTGCAGTGGGAGCTGGGAAGTCCTCCTTGATTTCAGCCATATTAGGAGAGTTGCACAGCCTCAAGGGATACATCAACATCAAGGTGACATCAATGCACATAATCAGCACCATGTTACTCAGCGAGATCCATCTTATAGTTGTATGGTCTTCATTGATGTGTAAAATAATCCCTGGCTGTTTTGTGCACATGCTGAAATTGAAAGTCCTTTCTGTGTGATGAGATGATTTGAAGAGGACAGTGGTGTGCTCAAAATCCAGCACCTTCGGTGATTTTAAAATGGGAAAAATAATAGAGTGAAAATGTAGTGATAGAGAGACCCCATAGAGAGAATAGCTGCCATATGTTAGCAGTCTCAGTCAAGTTGAATGACTGGCCACCACATGAAATCCACTAGTGGCTCTGGAACCTTCCACTCATTACTGTCATGCAACATAACTTCCCCTGCCCTGTCATGTACTTATTTTTATAAGATAAATATAACTTCCTTGGATTTGTACTTCATACATTTGGCTATATATCCCAGCATCCTGCTGGCCTTTTGTACTGCTAGACCACAGTGCGCTTTGTTCAACCATTACTCCCAAGCCTTTTTCAAATTGAGCACATTCCAATTGTACCTCCCATAAATTAATCCTGCCTAATGTTTTTATTTCCCACATGCAGAACCTAACATTTGGCTATATTGAATTTCATTCTTCCCACTTCTGGATTTAATTAAAATCTTCTTGGCCTCCCAGTTTTGTATCATCTGCAAATTTGATTAATGTACTTTCTATGTTCCTGTCAAGGTGATCGATATAAATAAGGATGAGCAGTGGTCCCAGCACCGATCCTTGTGGGACTCCATTTCCCTGATTTTAATTTGATTGTTCTGTTCAGGGCTCTGTGGCCTACGTTCCCCAGCAGGCCTGGATCCAGAATGCCACACTGAGAGACAACATCCTGTTTGGATCAGCGCTGGAGGACGTCCGCTTCCAGAAGGTTCTAGATGCCTGTGCCCTGGGGCCCGACCTTGAGCTACTTCCTGGAGGGGACCAGACTGAGATTGGTGAAAAGGTAGGATCAGTGTTGCCAGGGGAACACCTGAGCCCTGCAGAGGTCAGAGAGGTCAGACCTGATGAGGATGATAATTTCAGATTTCAGAATGTACGTTTGAAATATGCATTCCCCACTTGGTTTGCTGCCATTGTGCCCTTGAGCAAGGTGTGTCATACCTGTTCATGTGGTGTCCTGCAGGGGATAAATCTAAGTGGTGGGCAGAAGCAGAGGGTCAGCTTGGCCAGGGCGGTCTACAGCTCAGCGGACATCTTCCTGCTGGACGACCCCTTGTCAGCCGTGGACTCCCACGTAGGGAAGCACCTGTTCAGCAAAGTGGTGGGCCCCAACGGGCTGCTCAAGGACAAGGTCAGTGGAACTCAAAAAAAAAAAAATTAAATAACTTCTTAAATAACCACATTAATTGTAGCAATGAAATCTAAACGTAAACCCTTTTATCTTTACATTTTATGTCTTACAGTAGGTAGATTTTAATTATGTATATTTATCAATGTATATTTGTAATTAGCACATTAATTAATATAATTATGTTGAAAAGCAGTTTTTACATGAGATTGAATCTGGGCTAAAAATGCGGAGCAGGTATCAGATACAAGAAAGCAATTGGTCAGTAACTTCAGAAGGATTTCCAACCGAATGCTTTCCGTGTGTTTTTGTTCTGATGAAGCCATGCCGGTGGTTCTTGCTGCAGAGCACACATGGCACATGTAGGAACCGTGCTCTCAGCAGCCGTTGTGTCTCCACAGACCCGTATCCTGGTAACGCACGGAGTCAGCTTCCTGCCGCAGGTGGACGAGATCGTAGTTCTGGTGGACGGGCAGGTGTCGGAGTCCGGGTCCTACAGCGAACTGAAGGCCAGTGGGGGCGCTTTCTCTGAATTTCTGCACACATACGCCACGGAGGAGAACAACCAGGCCCACACCCAGCCAGGTGGGTGTAACCATGGAGATGCATCATGCACATGAAATGGCATAAGAATACTTAATTAGAACAACGGGACACTCAGCCTAATGCTCACACCGTGAGACAGGAGCAGACAGTGCACTCTTCTGACAGCGCAGCACAGGTGATTGCCATTTAGGTAAACATGCCTGAACGTGAGGCTGCTGCTGCTGCTGTCCAAGGTCCTGAAGGCCTCCTTGGCTATGGGAGGGTACAGGAACAGCTGCTGTCCAAGGTCCTGTAGGCCTCCCTGGCTGTGGAAGGGAACAGGCACAGCTTGCAGTGGCCTAAAATGAGAAGCTGCTCCTCCTCGACTCCACAGTGATTACAATTACAGCAATGATGTGTGGTGAGGGCTGTGGTTGGGAAAAACTTAATATGGAAAACAAAGCAATTATTTTGTATCTGACAGGCAAATGAACTCTGGGACATAATCTGACCTCACCATCGGTTGTTTTATATATCAATATATCGGTGTATTCCTAGAATCTGTGCTGAGAAAGCCCTCAATATTATTTTACAAATTTATTTCTCGCTCACCAGCAACCCATCCGTGATTAATCAGACGTCATTTTTTTATGACCCGACCCACCTGATCTACAGATAAACAGCGGGGTCAGATGGTTCTCAGTCAACCCGCACATCACTCCTCGCTGCTGGTCGCTGTGTAACTCCTGCCTGTGTGACATATTGCGCATAATTCTGATTGATGTTTATGAAGCCACTTGATGCATTCCGTGTCATACAATTTTTCAACAGAATTAACACATTTACACATGAAGGCATTGAAGAGCTCTGCCATTTGCTGCACCTTGTGCAGTATTGCAGGATCAAAGAGCACATGCACCAGATAGCTGGGAGATCTCACTCAATATTCATATTTATTTATTTGTATCGAAAAGCAAATTTATGTTTCCTTGCACTGGGTAGGCAGTGCCTAACTTGTCTATACTGACTGCACGTGACTACATCACACTGAATAACCACCAACCACCAGTTAGAAAGCCTCTCCACCAGCTTCCATCAGCCAAACTAGATTTTGGATACTCTGTGATGTGAGATTTGTGTGAGGTGGTCTGTGATTTGATATTCTGTAACGTGCATTTTGTGTGAGATGTTCTGTGCTTATGGAGCTGATGTCTGTGTGTGTGAGGTCAGCTTCAGATGTGACGTCAGCCTCAGACCTGGAGGAGGTGGACGCTGTTCCGGATGCCCAAGAACAACAGCCGGATTGCTCTCCCGACGACGTGGTCTCCGTGACGCTGAAGAGAGAGAACAGTCTGCGGCACAGCCAGTACAATGGCAGGTACACACACTGAACTCCGTTTCTCTGCTAAGTACAATGGCAGGTACACATGCTAAACTCTGTTTCCCTGCTAAGTGCTCATTGTATTAAACCTTAGTGCAGTGCCGAATTTATTTACTGTCTGTTTCTCAGCATCTCCTCTTATAATTCTGTTTATCAGGTTAAGAAAACACAGCTCAGTGAAGAAGCTCAAAGACTTGCCTCCAGCAAATAAGGGCCAGCAGTTGATAGAAAAGGAAGCCATGGAAACAGGACAGGTAGGACCACATTCCGCTTTACTTTTTGCCAGGATAAGAAACACCACGGTTATGGACGCCAGTTTATCTATGGCAGTGGTTCCCAACCCTTTTCCTGGGGATCTACTGTCCTGTAGGTTTCACTCAATCCCTAACAAAGCACACATCATTCAACAGCCAATTAGTAGAATCAGGGGTGCCAAACTAGGGTAGAAATGTGTGGGACAAATTAATTCACAGGTGTTTCTGATTACTCAGGTGTGTTCAATTGCTTCCTTAGTGTTGGTATGAGAGAGCTTTCAATATCTAATCTTTATTCTACGATTTTGGTTGCCCTTGGGTTCTGTTATTGGCATTTGTCAATGGGATATTTGGAGTTGTGCCAGTGAAAGCCAAGGAAGCCATTATGAGAAATGGCTAAGATATAAGAAAAACAGTCAGACAAACAGACACAAACAGACTTCAAGCTTGCAAAGGATATGCAACAAAGTACTAAACATAAGTGCTTTCATTTACGTAACATTCATATGTCCCAAGCTTTTTGGTGCCCTGAAATGGGGGCAATGTATACAAAGTGCTGTAATTTCTACATGGTTAAACCAAAATGTTTGAAAATACCCTTTAATAAAAGCTCAGAATGTGCACTTAAACTACATGTGAATTGTTAAATTATATATCTAACACTGCGGAGTACAGAGCCAAATCAAGAAAAAAAAAAAGGTCGAAGGCTCTAGTTGTACGATGTGTGAACAACCAATGGTATCACAGTGGACGTGTGTGCGTTAAGTTGTTTACATGCACATTGAACTCATTACTATCAGATTTAGGCCATTATCTGTCGGAGGAGTTTTCCCGTGTCACAATGACTTTGGTTTTTCTCTCTTGATGCTGATGACCATAATCACTGCTTCTAAGTTTGCATTAACCCTCCCCACATTCAAACAGTATGTTACGCGTTCAACAACAAATAACAAAACTTCGGATTGGTTACATGCTAGCAGTAAGAAGCCTTACCGCCTCTAAGCAATTTCGGGCAGAACATGGTCTTCCTGCTCCCAAAATATCAGCCTGCCACCCGTCAAAAACCTAAAACTGTGACAGCCAACTGGGATTGGACTGTGCATGGGTGACCAAGGAGCATAAAACTCTACTCAAGCAGAAGAAGAAAGCATTTAAGTTGGCTGGTAGGGATGGGCTTAAGAGGGTGTAAGGAAATAATGCAGATTAGGATGAGTAAAGACGGAAGCTGGAGGCACCGCTCCAATGGAGTAATGTCAAGGAAGCCTAAAAGGGAATGAAACTGATCACTGGATGCAGGCAGGCCATAGTAGCACAGACCCCTGAGGGCCCGATGGACAGAGCCGATGAGCTTAATGACTTTTTAACAGTTTAACTTTTATACAGACTTTTATACAGACTTTTCACAACAAGATGTGAAAATGCAAACTCTGTTTCCAAGGACTTAAAAGAGGGGGTGGGGCTATCCCCCTGGAGTGAGTAAAAAGCTTTGTTCCGGAACGTTCGTAAAACAAGGGGACTTAGAATTGATTTTAGGAGGAAGAAGGAGCCATTGGTGCCTGTCTGCATCCAGGGCACTGATTTTGAGGTGGTGCAATCTTACGATTACCTGGGTAATTCAGACCAGACCGGTAAAAAATAAAATGACAAACAGCTCACACCACAGCTCATGAAGCATTGGCAGTATTGCAGGCAATAACAGCCCTCAGTTTCCTTAAAAACTAAGGGCTGTTATTGCCTGCAATACTGCCAATGCTTCATGAGCTGTGGTGTGAGCTGTTTGTTATTTTATTTTTTTTATTGCCACTGTCTGTTGGGGGCGGACATTGCACCACTACTGGTGTGGCACGCGACCTCTGTAGGTCAGGGTGCGGAGTACATAAAAGGATATTGTGCAGCGCTGTTCACATCCTCTCCAGGCTTTGTCAAGGCAGACAAGTTTTTTCAGTGGTCACCTCATTACGTCCAGGTGTTCCAAGTTTAGGAAGTCTTTCCTGCCTGTGGCCATATGCTGTATATTTATCTTATTTATGTTTTTTCAGTAGTGTGTTGCAATAATTCATTTTTAGTGCTTGTAGTTTTAGCTTAATTGGTGTTTTTGTTTTTTTTGTTTTTTTTTTTGCCTTGTCCCTATATGTTTTTGTTCTGTTCTTAATTGTTAATTGTTTTTAGTGGTGCACTGTTTTGATTTTACACTGCTGCTGACAAATTCCTGGGAGATTAATAAAGTTCTTATCTTATCTTAACTTAAATCATTAGCCGGTAAGCTGGGACTTTTAAGTTGTAAGGCAGGACACATGACGTGCCCAAGGAAAATATTGAGCTGGCTGTCTGTCAGAATCCTGAGAGTTTGGACTTGAACCAACTGCCATAAATGAGCTCGTAAAAGCATCCAGTAACAGCCATTGGTAAGCTGCACGTGAGCCAGTGTTCCAGAACCCGATAAGCTTTAACAATGGAATTCTCAGTCAAATCTGGCAGTTTTCACTGCTGTTATTATTGATGGATTTGTGAATTATGAAGGTATACCATATTAAAATTCAATGTACGAGCATTTATTGTCCACAGTACATGGAGCAATTAATATTTGAATCAATATTAATATTTAAATCGATTTTCAGAAATATAATTTTTGGTCGGCCTGCTTACTGACGGAATGAACGTCTCCCCCCCCCCCAGGTGAAGTTCTCGATGTACCTGCAGTACCTGCGGGCCATGGGCTGGTGGTACTGCGCCATGGTTTTCGTGGTCTACTTCCTCCAGAACGTCGCCTTCATCGGCCAGAACCTGTGGCTGAGCGACTGGACCAGCGACTCGGTGGTCTACTATAATCAGACTTACCCCACCTCCGTGAGGGACATGAGGGTGGGCGTCTTCGGTGCCCTCGGGGTCTCGCAAGGTATGATGACATCACTCAGTCTCTTCTGGCATTAAAGAGACAGGACCCCTGTCTCTGCCGAGGTGAAGTAGTCATTCGAGTAGCCCTTCAAAGACCCTTGCAAGGGCTCTTAAAGGGCCATGTTTCAGTAAGGGCAAGAAACTGGAGGGAGAGCAGGGAGGCGTAGGAAGAGATGGCCTTACGAATGGCAGATTGGCCCCAGTTCTACAGGCCCCCTGCTGCTGTAAGGCTGTCACAGAGGGGGACAGGAGATGGTAGAGGAGGGTGGAGAGCATTCTGTGTCATATGGAACGACCATAGCAACATCTCCTGAGGGAGGAGCAGACGCGGATGAGGAGAAAGCACACTGAATCCTGCAATGAAGCAGCAGCCTTGTTATACTCACTCAATGGACTCTCCGAAAAGACTCAGTCTTAGTCAAACTGAGATTTCACACAACAACTGCTACAGCTATTCTACCTCTACAGCAAATGCTTATCTGCTTTAAATACTACTCTAAATGACTAATTAACTACTGTCAGTGTAGGCTGCCTCAACTGGAACAAAACTAGCTAATTGGCAACTGACCACACCTAGTCACTAATCGCGCTACAAAAACAGCTTACTGTAAGTACATGCTACAATTAACTACTGCTACTGAAAAGCTGTTTCAAACAGCACAGATGATCATGTATAGATCACTAAAACAGTGACACTTTGCCCCATTCAACAAGGACAGTTGTAGCTCACCTGAAAGTAATGCACTATTACTTAATTCACCAAGTTCATTACATTATGCAGCAAGTCATATCTGCTTATTTTACGTTATGAGTGCAAAAGTCATTAGGTTATGACATTATTACATTATCCAGTGTTTTTACAGTATCTGCTGTTATAAACCTGCTTGTAAATGGCAGAATGCACTGTTAAAGCTTGATTGCTGTATCCTGTGTGTGATGCCGAACAGGTATTCTGGTCTTCATCGGAACGCTGCTCATGGCGAACGGGGCGATCTCGGCCTCGCGGGTCCTGCACAGCCGCCTGCTCTCCAACGTCCTCCGCGCGCCCATGGTCTTCTTCGACACCACGCCCCTGGGCCGGGTGGTCAACCGCTTCGCCAAGGTGGGAGGCCCACCCCGGTTATGCTTTGTCTGTGTTCCCCAATGGAGAAAAAATGGCCCAATTTCTGTTTAGATCATTTCCGGGCGTAATGATGTTAGTAGAAAACATAGTAAAGCTGTACCAATAGCATACTGTAGTACAAGAATAACAACCAATGAAACAACCCAGATGGTCGTTGGTCTTCTGTCTACTTCCTAACTACAACTCCCAGGGAGCCAGGAAGTGATGTCAGAAGGTATCCACCAACCATTGTCAATTTCTTTTCTCTCTATTAGTTGCTACCAATATACTCTGTGATTGGTGTAACTCCTCTATTTCATACCAGTAAGATGACGTCACATTTGTTCTGTTATGTCTGGTTGTCTTGTGGCTTGGTTTTGTAGGACGTATCGTAGGATGTTTGTGATGTAATCAGGGTGCAAAATATGAAGGCGTTGTTGAATGTGATGTCATAACAGTGATGTCATATCTGCAGGACATGTTCACGGTAGATGAGTCCATCCCCATGTCCTTCCGCTCCTGGCTGATGTGCTTGCTGGGGGTGGTCGGCACCCTGTTCGTCATCTGTCTGGCCACGCCCCTTTTCATTGTGGTCCTCGTTCCCCTCGCTGTGATCTACTACTTTGTCCAGGTGAGGAAGTCCACCAGTGCCTGAGCGCTCACTGTACTTTAGACCAGGGCAAGGTTCATAATGATATCCTGTAACTTAATCTGACAGTTAGTCAACCTCAAGGTGGTTGTCTAATTTCAGTGGTTGTGTAGGGCAGTTTACAGAAGTGTTCCGCTTATCAGACCACCAAAGGGAAACAGTGGACAGGCAGTTGGCAGGGTTTGATAAAAAGATGACAGTAGTTGTTAAACAGTCTACTGAATCAGCATTATGTAAACCTTAAGTTGGTGTCTTTGATGGTGTGGTACAGTGGGCACTGACTAAGGAACCCCATTCAGGAGTGAACTGGTCAGCACCCAGCTGGACCACAAAGGTTAACCCGGTTTGATAGGCTTACAGAGATTGGACTGGCAGGATCAATAATGTTATTATTTTGTTATGACTGTGTCTTTATTTGATGACTTCAGTTAATTTATGAGTATTTATTGAATATCAAACCAATGTATAAACATTTTTCTTTCCATTTCTATGTACAATAACACAAAAGAGGAGTTTTACTTATAAGATAATCTTACACAACTTTCATTGAAATGGCTTTAATTACAATTAAACCAATTACTCAAAGTCTATCCAATCATTTTGTAAAGTGGGAGGTGGAGGGTTGGGAGGGAGGTGGAGGGGTAATGAAATTGAGTGAAATCTTATCTACATACAGAGAATACAGAGTCTGTATTCATAAAGTATGAATGTATTAATAAAGAGCAAGAGTGCTGATCTAGGATCAGTCTTGCCTTTAAGCACGTAATGGATAACGTTAGGACGTTTTTTTTACAAGCTATGTTTAAAAAAGCTGTGCAAGTCACTGTGGATAAGCTGTGGATAACCTGTAGTGTAATGTAACATGGGAGACTACCTTACAGGCCGCTATCTCTCTTTCCGCCCGCAGAGGTTCTACGTGGCAACCTCGCGGCAGCTCCGCAGGCTGGACTCGGTGTCGCGCTCTCCCATCTTCTCCCACTTCAGCGAGACCATCTCGGGCCTGTCGGTCATCCGGGCCTACGGGCACCAAGAGCGCTTCCTCCGCCACAACGAGACCACCATCGACCACAATCTCAAGAGTGTGTACCCCTGGATCGCCTCGAACAGGTCTGGGGCGTGTCCGAATGGGGGGAAGGATGGGATTATTCCTGATTAATCTAGAAATGCTGACCATGAATGATAGAGGCCAAGAGCTTAGTTTTGTCATAGGCATACTCATCAAGAGCTTTTGCTATCTTTAACAGCCAATCACAGGAAAGACAAATTCAACAGAAAAGCCAAATGCTAGTGGCAGCGACTTCCCTGTTGTTCTATGCTTAAACATGCCACCAGTAGATTCATCAACTCAATCCTGTGGAATCCTGCACATGTATATTTTGTTCCGCCTAAAAGAGATCAATAACGAGATGTTATTTGACCCATAGTCTTTAAAGAGGGCTGCAGAAATGGGATCAATTAACTGGTTGATTGATCGTCGAAACAGCCACATAGCAGTTCTAAATGCTGAAAGAGTAGACCCCTGGTAACACAGATTTTACATCCATCTGCCAAAGACGAGGTTGTAAAAAGTACAAAAGGAAATCAGCCAAACCTGCACTCTTAACTGGATCAAAAATAGAAAAGATGGAAACACACTGAAGCATGTTCTAAATGTAATATAGCTGCAGCAAATTAAGCGTGCATATGACTTGGCAGAATCAAGCTTTGGAAGCCTACTTAACGTCTACATCTGACTGGAGCTTCATGTTGACCGGGGCGGGGAGACGGGGGGGATCAGCAATTACCAGGACGTAAACCACAGAGATGGTGTTCCGTTTCATGTGCCAGTCACACATTAACTTGACGTTGCCATGTTAACCACAGTCAGATTTTTATAAATAGTTAACATTTCTGAACTTCTCCCCGACCCAAGGTTTTATTTTCTCTTAAGATCTTAGGACATTTTACAGCAATCCCAAATGTTTTTGATGTAGACATGAAATGTTAGTTTTCAATTTTGTTTTCCAATTGGACATCACAACTTCAAGGTGATTTCCGATGCACTACTCTCAGTTCCTCTATGCCATCTTGCTGCAGGTGGCTCGCCATTCGGTTGGAGTTCCTGGGCAACCTGGTGGTCTTCTTTGCGGCTTTGTTTGCAGTCATCTCCCGCGAAACCCTGTACAGCGGCCTGGTCGGGATGTCCATCTCCTACGCCCTAAATGTGAGACGGCTCTTTCATAATGCACGGAATGGGAAACAGCTCAATGCAGGCATCTCCAAAGACAGTCCCTGGGCCTTGCAAATACCTCATGGCTTTCTTTAAATCAGCAGCCAACATAAGCCTCGAAAAACGAGGCATGGACTCCGTAGCCAATCAGTGACTAAAATTTAGCATTTAATTTAGAAACAAACTGAAAACCAGGAGACACTACAGCCCTCCAGGAGCTAAGATTGAGATTCCCGGCCTAATGCTCTGCTGCAATGTCTTCGCTTTGCTTGGTTGCCAGGTGACACAGACACTCAACTGGCTCGTGAGGATGACCTCTGAGCTGGAGACCAACATCGTGGCAGTGGAGAGGGTGAGCGAGTACACTGAGATCGAGAACGAGGTGAGTCTGCGTTGACCCTACAAAAGACCTCCATGTTTTCAAAATGTTGATTGCTGTGTGTGATCTACAGTTTCCTGGCAACCACATAAGCTATTATATGGCTTCTGACAAGCTTTTTATATGTTATGGTGCATGGTGACACGAGATGGAGTAGGAGTGGTGGGGGTGGAACAGCATAGTCATAAATCACAAACATGACATAAGCCATAGGATAGCTTCTTCTAACCATAGTGCCTGATGCATAATTGGTGTTTCCCCCTCGCAGGCTCCCTGGGTCACAGATGTTAAGCCTCCGAAGGGGTGGCCTGACTCTGGAGCGCTATGCCTGAAGGACTACAAGGTGCGGTACCGGCCTGAACTGGACCTGGTGCTGCACGGGATCAGCTGCAACATCGAAAGCACAGAGAAGGTAACACACGCGGCCCAGAAAGCTGTGCTTGCAATCAGTCCAAGAAGGAACTCTATCTGCAAATCTCTATGGTCCTTTATGGGCAATTCATCACAATTTAAAACGATAAGAACATGCATAAAACAGAGAGAACAAACATGTCGCGGCCATATTGTCTTGAAAAGTCAACATATTTTTGATAATTAGCAGACATGCACATAGGTCTCCTACCTTCCCACAGTTAGTATAGACTTTCCTCATTAAATTAGCATGTATGCCCTGTATTTTTGTATGTTTCATTCATAAATTATATTATTAAACCTGCGTCCATTTCAATGTTGTGTAAGAATGAAAATCTGAGCCAAAACAATCTATCCAAGAACTCCATCTTTTAAGTTATGTATTAAATTTAGATTTATTTACCTTTGACCATTACCATTGGTCATTTTAATTATTAACTGAAATTTATAGTTATTATTTTAGGTAATTGTAATTTTATGAGTGTTGGCCCATGTGAGAATACAGAGGTGTGTTCCCTATAATATGCTAGTGCCTCTTGGAGGCACTGTTTATATACGGTAAACAGGTTCAATGTGTTTCACAGTAAATGGCAATAGCTTATGATAAATGATGATAAATGTTACTACTACATACTGCTTTGCTGATTAATGTACTTGTGTCTATTCAGTGTTCACTTGCTATAGACTTCTTACAGTATTGCTTTATTGAAAATATGCCGTTGAATGTGTTTACTTGTAATGATATTCAGCTTATTACTGGCCTTACCATTGTTCCAGGGCGTTATCTTTTACAGAGAGAGATGTTGTGTTTTATACTTTACAATACGTAGGCTGCCTAATGCCTTTGCCATCTTTGTCATCATTAATCTTAAATCTTAAAATATTTTAGTAGTTATAGGACACCCTTCCTATGGCAAATGAGTCACTCAAATGTTTTTTGTTTTTTTGTTTTATTAACTAATTGTGATCCTACACCCCCACTCCACCCCAGTCCCCACCCCTAAACCCCCACTCTACCCCAGTCCCCCCACCCCCCCCCCCCCACCCCCCACCCTCCAGAGTCCAAGATCACAATCGCAATCTCCTGCCCCATCATGCAGGTGTCATGATTTTGTTCCCTTGTCATCTGATCACCCTTAATCCACACCTTTCAGTGACCACAGTGACAGTGACTTGGCAGTGCTCCTGCAGTGACTGTGACCGTGTCTGTGTTTCAGATTGGCATTGTTGGGAGGACGGGAGCTGGGAAGTCCAGCCTCACTAACTGCCTGTTCCGCATCATCGAGGCGGCTGACGGGTACATCTTTATCGACGGAGTGGACATCGCCAGCCTGGGGCTGCACGATCTGAGGAGCCGACTGACTATCATCCCTCAGGTGAAGAAAAAAAAAAAATTCTGTTTGAACACGTTTATGGTTTTGTTAAATAAATGCTTTAGAGGTTTGCTCTCCTTTTTCTCCAGTTATAGAATTGAGTGAGAAAATGAAATGTGCTTTTCTAGCTTTGAAGAGATAATTTAATGTTTGAAAGCCAAGGATTAATTGTATTCTTGTTATGATATGGTTCCAATATAAAGATGACCAGTTTAAGTTAATAGGTGTTTTCACTAAAGGAGAGTGCTTTCAGGGATGAGTGTAATTCATGATAAAATTTGAATTACTTATTTTATCTGGGCATTCACTTTCTCCATGTGCCTGTTTTTAGGATCCGGTCCTATTCTCAGGAACCCTGAGGATGAACCTTGACCCCTTTGAGACGTTCAGCGATGAGGATGTTTGGAGAGTACTCGAGCTGTCCCATTTGAAGGCATATGTGGGGGGGTTAAAAGAAGGACTAAACCATGAAGTCACCGAAGGGGGCGGGAACCTCAGGTATGGTCTGCACACCTCGTTCACCTTCCCATATG
Organism: Anguilla pacifica; assembly: GCA_039654925.1. NCBI lineage: Eukaryota > Metazoa > Chordata > Actinopteri > Anguilliformes > Anguillidae > Anguilla > Anguilla pacifica. The sequence continues at coordinate 30,183,628 of CM077301.1, read as the reverse complement.
TTGAGAATAATAATGAGAAAGGTTAATGAAACCATAAGTATGTGTGATGACATTTTCATTGGGAATATTGTTGGTATTCCTGTCCTGTTTCTTTTTTTGTAATTGGCCAACAAAAAGCAAACACAAAATATCCAAATGCTTGCCTTCTTGTTGTACCCAAAATATTTTCCCTATAAACTCTTGGAGATCTGATAAGGAGCACACTTCTGGAAACTGCCTTACAGGCGCAAAGTTATTGCTACATTATTGGCATTGAATCACATATCTCCTGCATTGCCCTCCAGTTGCATCAAAATGAGTCATTCTGGCATTAGCATTTATTTAGATAACACAGGTTAACTATGCATGACCCAGAGGGTGTACTGTGTTGCCGTTTCCCTGGAAGTGCAGTTACAAGTACTTTGAACCCACTGTGGGTGCTTTTTTTAATCATATGTATTCTTTCACTGGAATTTGCAATAGTTTAATGGGCACGATTGCAATGTTTGTGACAGACTGACCACCTCCTTTTTTTTCATTCACATTGTTTTAAAATCACGTTAGTTTTAAAATCTATAATCTTGATAATTTCATAGGGTGCCGTCATGTTGTCACAAATGTAAATAGAAATGGTCAGGAATTTGTATTCTCATTACCATAGAGACATCAGAACCTTCTCTGCAGGCTTTCCTCAATATATAAAAGCCAAAAGTGTCCCATGACAAAGTATAAACGAGGCTTTAGAGAGCAGGCTGCAATCGGGACTAAAGCAGTTTGGTCTTGATTCTTATTCTATATCCAGGAAATGGAGAAAGTCTCCAGTAAATCCCATGCTAATCTCCAAATTGAAACACGCCACAATCGTCCCAATAAAACCTTTTGTGGCGTTTCACAGAGCAGTGTGTTAGATATGTAAATGTGTTTTCGTTTCTCTTTGGCTCTGTTTCTAGCGTGGGCCAGAGGCAGCTCCTGTGCCTGGCCAGAGCTCTGCTGCGTAAGTCGCGCATCCTCATTCTGGATGAGGCCACGGCCGCTGTGGACCTGGAGACGGATTGTCTGATCCAGGCCACCATACGCCAGGAGTTCTCCAGCTGCACCGTCCTCACCATCGCCCACCGCATAAACACCATACTGGACAGCTCCCGGTAAGGGCAAAAGAGCTTGTACAAATACCTTTTCTGATCGTTTGGTCAACAAGAAAAATTATGTTTTGAAAATGAATTAAAATAAAAGGTGAACTGCTACATCATATCACATGTAATTTGCCAGTGTAGCTAAATATAAAGTTATGCACGTGAGAAAGAAAAAAATGAGTATTTTGGCAGGACTATATTTTTAGCATTTGCCTGTTTGCCCATATATTTGGCTGACACCCCCCTCACCTCCTGGAGACTATCGTGCTGTCACAAAGGGGACTTTTTATAGAGCTGTATAAAAATGAATGAATGATGGATAAGTGTATGTATGGACCAGAGTTTGCCTTTGCCAGGTTTTGGTTTGTTAAAATGAGGAAAGTCCGGGAATTTAAAACATTATCTGGCCAGCAATAAATGGATAAAAAATAAATATATATTGGGTACAATAGCTCTTAATATGCATTTTTACTTATATTGTCTCAAAAGCACATAAGCCTGTCATTATTATGACATCAAATCACCCTCCAGCAATCTGGTAGACTCTGAGGACAGGAAGCAACAATCTCATGAAATCCACACAATTTATGTGGGGGGTTGGGTCACACCCCTAAGAACTGAACTATATAATGTCAATATGCCTTTCTTCTTGTCAGAAGAGAATGTAGTTCTGGCACTGACTTGTATCTTTTCTTTGCTTTGCCCCTCTAGAGTGATGGTCCTTGATGCTGGGAAGATTGTGGAGTTTGATTCTCCCAGTGTCCTGATGAAGAGACAAGGTCACTTTTACGCCATGGCAAAGGATGCCGGGATTACTTCACTAGACAGCACAGCCCTATGAACACTCATTAGGGCAACCCATGGGTGTACGGACAGAGTAATACTGTAGGAAATGTGTGTTCCCCGGAACTACCTTTCCCAGGGTTCCCCCGAGTCACTGATGAAGGTGTACCATGACCATTTTGCTTGAAAATGCCTAAAATGTGTTTCCCAAATTTTATTGCTGTACTGAACAGCAAATACATTTATTTTTGCTTAATTATTGTTTAGGGTATTTCCAGTATAAAGGCTGTTTTTGTCAGTAATATGTGTTATGCTTATAAACAACATGATCTTTGGATACCTTTTTATAATAAATGTTTTTTATAATAAATGTTTACCCAAATGAAATTAACATTATCCTTTCAATACAAATGAAATATTATTACTGTTAGTAATAGTATTATTACTATACTATTACTATTGTAAGAAATATTATTACTTTCTGTATTGGTTTGCTTTCTTTGTGCAAAAAAGTCAAGACGCTTAATAAAGACATTATGGGTGTTTTTATGTATGTTATTGTGTCAGAATTATGTATATTTCACTAATATTCGATTGATTTAGATCGGGCCGACATTCTACAATTTTTACGAGAATGTTGGGAGTTCCAATGCCCCCTCACACTTAACAAGGTTCAGTTTGTGACAACCGGTTGCCTGCCAAGTTACGGCTTGGTGGTGTGGCATGCCCCATACCTATACAGTACTGAGAGTTTGGCACTTTTATGGGTTCCCTACAGAAATAACCACAATAACCACAGACTCTCAGCCCTTAAAAACATTCATTTCTGTATCTACTGACCCCATTTCAACAGACAGAATTCATAAACAACTTCACACGTCCACACAATAAAGCCCCAAACTAAGGGGATTTGGCATTTTTTCCTTCTTTTCTTACATCATATCAAATGATCCAAGCTCACAAAGAATATGCCTGGTTCAAATTCCCCCCGGACTGAAGCAAACCTCTAGCTCATTACACTAGTTTTCTGGCAAACTAAAAATAAGACATTCAAAGTATTGCTTTTGGATCTGTAACATCTTTGCGGGAAATGCATTTATATTTCTGAAATACAAATAAAATACACCCTCACTTTAGACAGTACCACTTTCAAATTTTTCACAGAGTTTAATGTTACCTTGCTAACGAGATGACAGACCGAGTAGGTGTATAATGTTAGTACAGATGCCTCCGAAATTAAGCTCCAACATCTGTGATGCATTTCGGTACTGTAGGTAGCATAACCGGTAGTACAGAAACAGGTGCAAGATAATGATTTCTTCACGCCAGGTATATCGATTTTCTTTAACTCAGAAACGGTTCACATTCATCGCTGCACCTGTACTGATAACTACATTTTAACTAGGCTACTGTAGCTACCCTGCAATGCCACATTTCTAAATTAATGTTAGCTAGCACCAAAGGTGGAAATTGAAGGTGTCAGAAAGTAAAAGTCCTGCCATGCATTTATTCCACCCATGAACTTGGCTGATTTCACAATGAGTTGCACCTCCTGGCAGAGGAATTATGTTCATTAGCAAACTCAGGTGATTGGAACAAAATACTGAGGAGGACTTTTACTTTCTGAACCTGGACTTTCCCCCTTTGGCTAGCACTATAGATCCTCTACCAACATACAAACAATTAGTAGGTCTGTCGTGTACAACAGCCCATTAAAAACACTTCTGTTTAATAATATGATATACTCTTTCATTTATTTGACATTCGGTAAAGGAAAAATGATTAAATCCATGCCTATGTGTTTCTTTCAGAATGTATGTTTGGATTTATGTGTATACATGTCTGTCATAGCCTACATTTTTATATTAATTACTATTATCACTTATAACACAGTGCAAAAAGAAATATCTGATAAAAAAACATGTTTTCAGTGTAAGTTACTCACACATAAAAGCACTGTCTACAAGTCATTCATTAAAACTTCTTAAATCGAGGGCAGCCATTAAAAGTATTGATATCAGAATCACGCCAAGTTACAGTACTAGAAACAATATTGGCTATCTTGCCTCACAAATTAAACAAGCTGTATTTCAAAGCAATGCTACCCAAAGTTTCCTAAATTGTTTACCTAACCCTCATGAAGCAGGAAATATTTCACTGTTGGAACCGCATACAACACAAGGGCAACAGAAAGAAAACAGTACACTTGCTGACCACAGAATGAGGTCATCTGTGTACCCAGCCACCTGTAGTTAATGAATGTCAAGCCTGTTGATACATATTAATCTATCCATTCAGAAGTTAGAACTGTATGTCCCATTGGATGAATCAGCAAATTCCATTTTATTTGTGTAGTGACACAAACACTGTCACAAAGTTCATACGATTTGGAGAGCCTCCCTGGTATCATTACAGCAAAACCTATGACAAAGTGATGTCATATAAAATCTAACCGTTAAAAGAAAAAAAAATTGCCTGAGTGGACTATGCTGTTGATGAAAGGTATGTTTACTTCAGTGCAATGCAACTTCAGATCAAGGTTTTCAGTGTCAGAGGCTGCATTAGCACAGGATGTATTGTATTCCAGAAAGGCTATAAAATTTTATACGTATAGCACTTTTTACAAAGGTCACTATTACACAGCAGTTTTACAGAGATCCAGGCCTGAATCACCCATGAGCAGGCCTGAGGAAAAGGAAAGGTAAAACTCCCTGGCTGGGAAGAAGAAACCTCGAGCAGAACCTGACTCAGAGGGACCCCATCACCACCAGTTAACTGGAAAAAAAGGCTGATTAGATAATGCATGTGTATTAAACAGAAAACTGTAAGTACATAAATATCAGTGATAATATGTCATTGAAGCCAAGCAACAATGAGGCAAGACGAGATAATCTGGCGAGATTCATGATGAGTGATCGGCCTACAGGTGGCGCTGTCAGGCAGAGGGCAGGCATGTAGATGGAGCTGAACCACCCACTGAGCAAAATCATGTCCATTCATCGTCTGTGGAACAGATCCAGACGTTGCTTAGATCACTCTTATCTGTGATTTCAGGGTGAGTTAGAAGAGGCCGTTGGACATTAAAGAATATTTTTGAAGTTCATCCATGGTCGCTGTCAAGATTGGGAGATACACCATCTAATGTGGATATCCACTGGACGTTGACTGGGAAGCCAAGAACAATGAACCTGATTTGACTTAATCTGCTTGGCTAATCGGATGGACAATGGGGGCAAATGCATTTAGAGGAAGGTGCTTACTCAGTCTTATGGTCACCGCTCACCGCTCCAGGCGATTGGCCGAAGCAGGGAAGAGGTTCCACCAGCTATGGTACTTTTAGCTACTCAAGGAATAACAAGGAGGCCTGCTCCCTTAGAGTGGAGTGGTTGGGAGGGACTACACAAAGAAACAAGATCATTCAGATACACAGGGGCTAGCCCATGTACAGCTTTAAAAGTAAGGTGATTTATTTTATACTGTATCTGGAATTTAACTGGTTGCCAGTGGAGAGAAGCGAACCATAGACAGATGTGGTTAGGTCTTGTGGTAGGCATTATGAATTAGTTTGAAGACTTTCGGAGAGGAATTCACACATCCAGACTAAAAAGATTTTACACTAGTTTAATCTTGAAGTAACAAAACAATGAACTAGTTTTTCTGTACCATGTAGTGACAGTTCTCCTCTAATTTTAGCAAATATTTCTCAAGTGATTAACCCATTTGCACAGATGCCAAATCTTCCTTGCCCATTTAGTGGGTTCTCTATTAAAGCTTTATAATTCCAGAAGTGTGCATCACAGAGACTTGGAAAATAGCTTAAATAAAGCTAGACACTTGTGCCATTTACAATACTAAACTAGATTAGATTATATTCATAATTAAATAAAATCTGATAATCTAATTTGTATCACCTGAGCAAAAAGAAACAACTGCTCTATTTTACAAGTGAGTTAACGGTTTAATTTAAATTAATTCAACAACAGAAGACAAATGATTTTAAATAAACACACTGCAATTCAATGATTATATAATTTACATGAATAAAAAATTGCCATCAGGACAATGAGCATCACCTTACCCACACACACGGACAGCAGTGGGAAAAGCCACTCATCATGACCAAGCAAAACAAACAGGGAGAGGACTCACACTGTCCCACGGGGACCAGAATACAGACAACCAACTCAAAAACTTGTCCATAAATATCTTTTTCATATCAAAATTATGATAATTTTTTTTTTTTTTTTACAAGGTTAATGGCATAAAGTCCAGTAACATTTCACTTTACATCTTTATGCTTCCAGCTTCACATGACCAGATTATCTGTACAATTCAATAAATTTGGAAATGAGCGATCAGCCGTTATCTGAAAACAGCAGGCCGCTATAAAAGCTATGCGTGTTTGACACGCACGCACACACTCATCCAAAATCATACATTTGCAACACTTCGTAATCCACAGTTATTTGGACAACTGTACATGAAACTGAACATTGCATTACACTTACAAGCCACTGCATACATTCCTTGCACAGGTTCGCCATCTGCTGGGCAGGGCTATGAACTGCATATAGATCATGTAAAAGCAGCCAGTGTTTCTCCTTAGCAGATATATTTTGGGGGATTTAAACCTTATACATAGTCTTTGAGAAACAACTGTCTGGAATCCAACTGGAGGGGCATGGCCAGAATTCCTATTGCTATGGTGATGATGGTGTCCGTCCTTGTGACTGGCAGGTTGAGTGGGCAGGATGTTTTGCAAGAGGGCGGGGTCCCGCAGATCACTTGGCAACCCGCCGCAGCTCCGTCAGGACCCAGATAGCCAAGGAGAGCAGAGCCAGTGATCCAGACTGGTGCGTGGCAGCAAGAGGCGTGGGGACATAGAGCAGCAGGGTGCTGATGCCCAGACCCACCTGAGAACAACATACACACCAGAGTCCCCACTAAGACCCAACTGAGAACAACACAAATACAACAGTCCTCCTTCAGACCCACCTCAGAACCCACACACACACACAAAGTCCCCACTAAGACCCACCTGAGAACACACACACCAGATTCCCCACTAAGACCCGCCTGAGAACACACACAGCAGAGTCCCCACTAAGACCCATCTGAAAGCAACACACAGAGTCCCCACTAAGACCCCTCTGAGAACAACATACACACCGGAGTCCCAACTAAGACCCACCTGAGGACAACATCCACTCCTGACGTATGTACTTGAGTAAACATGATTGTTGCCAACTGGCATTGGGTCTGCCCGTAAGCTAAGTGGCTGATTGCCTGAATTTGGCTAACTTGTGAGCCAACTGCAATTAACCTGTGTGCTGGCCAGCTGAATCAAGTTTACCTGTGCATAGGCCATGGCCGTCAGGCAGCCGATGGCAATTTTGGCTCTCCTGGGCAGGCGCATCCTCCTGGAGAACAGGTAGAGGCCCGTGATGGCCGTCACAGTGCTGATGCCCTGTGAGAGTGGGAGGAGACCAGAGTCATTCACTGCTACGCACAGCCATGCCTATCACATAGAGCCCATAGAGCTAGCATGTAAGGAGCCAACATGGCCGTCACAAAGCAAGGAGCTTAGAGCATTTCATTTGTAGAGATGGAAATAGAAACCTATTGAGACAGCTTCCAAACTGGTAAATACAATTGTTGCACTTTTGAGTGTGTGAACTTGCTTACTACGCTTTAACAAACCATTTGAATTTGAATTTAACAAAGCATATAGACGGGGGACCTGTAACAGTTTGGCCACGTACCAATGGACATTGTATAAATGAACGTGTGGAGCATTGGGTCTCGAACATACCAGAATGCGGTGGTCAAACTGCACTGTGGTGGGGTTCTCAAAGAAGTTCATGAGGGTGGGGGAGAAGGCCAGGAGGTCGTCCGGCAGCCAGCGCTCGCCCATTTTGGGGAAGGAGTTGTAGACCAGGCCAGCATCCAGCCCTGCTACAAACGCCCCTGAAAAGCACCACATCCAGCCAATCAAAGGCTTGCGCAAGACCAGGGTCAAAGGTTCCCATGACATCACTTCCACATGACTGCACAGCGAATAAACAATATTACTTTTCTCCAATACACACAAAGTTTCCGATTTAGCAAATTTGTGGTTAGATCTAGCAATTTTCAGAAAATTCATTCAAATTTTCAAGACGTCTGAACACCCCAAAAAGAACATGTATAAATAATAAAGCATACACCTAGGAAGCCACACCCTAGGCTCCATTCCTCCCATGTGCAATCTGAGTTCATAAAACACACCTTCCTGTCCTCAGCAGTATGTCCTTGTCTAGTGATTATCTGGTGTCTATTCTGCCAAGGCACTGTCACAGAATGAGAGAGAGAGCGCCCCCTGCTGTCAGTACCTGAGAGTGCTGTGAGGAACACAAGGCCTCCTGTTCCCTGGGCTAGCCTCCGGAGCCGCATGAGCTGATGAGTGTTCGGCAACTGCAGAGGAGGAGGAGAGGGAGGGGAAGAAAAGGAAAGGGAGGGAGAAAGAGAAGAAAAGCACATAGGGATATGATAAGAGAGGGAGGGGAACATGACATATCTGCCAAAGGGATGCTCAGATGATTAAAGGGCAACTACAGCCATTCTGAAAATAATCTTTAGTACACTACAGCAATGGCCATTAAAGTGTAGTGTACTTAACTGAGATTCTGGCCCAAACTTTCTGGGAAATATATTCTACAAAATGAAAGCAGGCAAAAATATTACATGAACACATTTCATTGAAGCAACAACAAGGAAGAACGAGAAAGCTTTCCTTTAAAAGAGCGGAAACACTGCTGGTCACGTGTTCTTGCGTAGTGTGTTGTCGCACCTTTTCAGTGAAGTACTGATTTTCAGATACTTATCGTCCCAGCCAGAGGCAAAAGGACTTTCATAGAGCATACGTAAAGAGCACTCTGACAGCTGATAGCTGGAGGGAACGTTCAGTGATGAAGCTAAGTACTGGCGACCACAGCGTTATTCCAGTCAATCATTCCAGAGGAATCGGACCCCTGGCTGACGTTCGGCGGTACGGTACCTTGTTGGCGGGCAGTAAGAGGGTGAGCCCGGTCCACAGGCTGGCGCAGTACAGCGCCAGGGCGGAACCGAGGTGGGCCGCCAGGCGGTACTGGCTGACCCGCGGGACGTCGTACGAGTCCGGCTTCTCCTCCAGGCCGCTCTTCACCATGTACCACCCGAGCAGGCCCTGCGGGAGGCGCCGGAGAGCCCAGTCAGTCACACCGTGCCTTATACGAGACCTAACACAGCCACGTCCACAAACCATTTGAAAAGTGGTATTTTCATTTCAACTGATTTCTCCCCACAATTTGGAAGGTGACATTGAGCATCAACACAAGGACTTTGGGATAGATCTGCTACATGAGCGAATTGCAAACTTTCGCACTTTCATTGTGGGTATTTGGGTAAATTTTTAATGTTTGGACTCCTTTGTTACATGTAAAATTTAACTTCATCCTCTTCACACATAAGGCTTCAAAGCTATGACTACGTAAAAGTGAGAACACAGATACTTGATAATAATAATAATAATAATAATTGCAAGAAAAGCATTAATTAGGCACAAAACACCAAACACCTCCTTTTCATGCTGCACCACCACAGAAAAGTCATTGTTGAGGTAGCACGACATGCTAACGTCAAGCCTCACGGTTGATTACGTAAGTTAACAAAGGGGCTTTGGTTTATGAGCATGCACCAGCACTGACTGAAACACCTTTTATCAGAAAAGTCTTCTCAGTACATTTCCACATTTCGCTCACGAATAAATGCTGTGCGCCTGGGGTTCCGGTTGTCATGGTAACCTTTAGCGCGTGCGGGCCGGGTACCTGGAAGCAGACGAAGCCGCAGAGGCCCAGGACGCAGCCCTTCATGGGGCGGGTGAAGTAGCCCTTCCTCCAGAAGTAGACGGTGGGCAGGATGTACGCCAGGCCCACCAGCCGACCCCACATGCGGTGGCCCCACTCCATGTAGAAGATGAACTTGAACTCCGTCAGGGTCATGCTGTGGTTCATTCTGCCAATGGACACAGTTATCCCCTCGCACACTAAGTTATGAAAATGGGACACGGTTTTTTTTTCCAATATCACAGACTTGTGAAGTGTGTAGATTCAGCTTTTAGGCCAGGTCAGTGTGTCTTGGACTGCATTTTATATAGCGCTTTTATCCAAAGCGTCTTACAATCATTCACCCATTCACACACACACTCACACACCAATGGTGAAAGGCTGCCATGCAAGGTACCAATCAACTCATTGGGAGCAATTAGGGGTTAGGCGTCTTGCTCAGGAACACTTCAACATGCCCAGGGTGGGGGATCGAACCGGCAACCCTCATACTGCCAGTCAACCGCTCTTACCTCCTGAGCTGTGTCGCCCCTATGTGTCTTCTGACCATTGGAGTCACAGTAAGTGACAGAGCAATGCATCTAAACGGTCTACCAAGTCAAGTCAAGTCATTCAAATTTATATACCACTTTTTCTGAGCAAGTCAGCACAAAGTGCTTAACAGACATTGACATGTACACACAGGTAGAGAAATACCCTCGTGTACATATGAGTATAGTAAAGGAAAAAAAAATCCCCGCATCAGAGGACCTGTTCAAATGTAACCTACCCTAAAAGTACATTAGAAACGTCAGGGACAGGATTCATAGAAAGTTTGGAATGAGGGGTGTTGTTGTGGAGATGGGGGTGTTGCTTTGGAGAACGGGGTATCACACTCCTGACAGGGTTTTCTTAAGCGCAGGGTGAGGTGTAGACTCACATTTTAAATTCAGGGAACTGCTGGTACTTCTGGAACTCCGCCTCCCACTCTGCTTGTGTTTGAGGAGGCTTCATCTCCTTGACCAGGTGCCAGTCCACCATGGAGAGCCCGGACTCCGTCAGCCTGAGCACAGACAAAAACGCAAAGACATCTGAGTGTGACTCAAACAAACTGAGCCCTCTCAGCGTGCTTCTCAAACAAATCTTCTCTTTAAATTTCAAACAAAGTAAGCACTCTCAGTGTGCTTCTCAAACAAATGTTCTATTTAAATTTCAAACAAAGTAAGCACTCTCAGTGTGCTTCTCAAACAAATGTTCTATTTAAATTTCAAACAAACTAAGCACTCTCAGCGTGCTTCTCAAACAAATGTTCTATTTAAATTTCAAACAAACTAAGCACTTTCAGTGTGCTTCTCAAACAAATCATCTCTTTAAATTCCAAACAAACTAAGCACTTTCAGTGTGCTTCTCAAACAAATGTTCTATTTAAATTTCAAACAAAGTAAGCACTCTCAGTGTGCTTCTCAAACAAATGTTCTATTTAAATTTCAAACAAAGTAAGCACTTTCAGTGTGCTTCTCAAACAAATCATCTCTTTAAATTTCAAACAAACTAAGCACTTGCAGTGTGCTTCTCAAACAAATCATCTCTTTAAATTCCAAGCAAACTGAGCACTTTCAGTGTGCTTCTCAAACAAAATATTTCTTAAATTTCAAACAAACAGGCCTCTTTCTTTGTGGCTGTCAATCACACAAACATCTTTCCAGGTGAATATCAAACAAAGCCAAACCAAAATAATTCAGGCACAATAAGTACTTGCAAGTAGGCTATTTAGTATGACCAGGCATGTATATGGTTTTATATATGCATTTATATACATGATTGTGATGTGTATACATTTTGTATTTTTGTCATCTTCCTACACCCCACCAAACTGGGTAAAAATGATCAATTCAATTATAAAATCAATAAAAATTTGGTAATTATAAAAATATGCAAAAATGGAGCATCACGTAGTTCTGGCAGGCCACGAGAGTCAAGCGCTCCGGCTGAATCAGCTGATGGCTCAGCTGAGTGATGTTCGCCTATCACAGTACATTCACTAACAGGGCGGTCTACTTAAACAGCCTCCCTCTACTCATTCGGCTGCTCCTCCTGCATGCAAGCGCTGCACGTTGCTTCGTAAATCCCCTCCACCACCCCAGCTCCATCCCCATGCGTCAAGAATTTGCATTTATCGATTCCTATGTGTTAAGAATTTGTATTGTTCCATCCCTATGTGTTAAGAATTTGTATTGTTCCATCCCTATGTGTTAAGAACTTGCTTTGCTGCTGGATCTGTTCTGTGTGTACCCCTCTAGGGGGGTTTGGCTGCTGGCCTCCCAGCCTTATCCACGCGGGCTGCGTGGTTGGCGGGAGAGCTCCAGAACAGAGCCATACTACCAAACATACCTGTATTGCCTTTATTGTCAATAAAGTTCTACTTTGATGACAGTGGTCCTGACAGAACATAATTTTCTGTACCATCTGTTAATTTGTCCATGACTGCAGATATGCTGTCGGTTGTTTCAACCAGTTCTACAATTTTAATTTTATGCAATGTTGCATTTTATGAAAATGCTGAGCTGATTAAATACCCCCCCCCCCCCAATTCATTACATGCTTGTTTATAAATGTGGCATTTGAGTGACTATGGGGACCCCTGCAGGATGAGGATTGAAATACAAGTTTTAATCCCAGCTGGTCATGTGGTGGAAACAAACTGGTGGCCAAAAGTATTGAGTACTATTGAGCACTACCGGATTGCATAGTCTTGTTAGATTACCTTTGTCAGGTACGAGTAATACAGGTATTTCAATTCAATTTTATTTTATTTGTACAGAGGTTTGTACAAAGGGCACTGTCACAAAGCAGCTTTGCAGAGATCCCGGCCGGAAATTTCATTTAATTATAAATTAGCCCAAGGGCACAACGACCTTGCCCCAGGCCTGATGCTGTCTTATGAGTCTTGCTTGCTTACCTGGTTACGCCTCCCAGAACGACCGCCCCCACCACCAGCCCACTGCAGCCCAGCAGCCATCGTCCGACGATGCGATTGGTCGCCGCGTTGGGCACGGAGGCGGCGCCCGACGACGATGTGGACCCGGCCTCTGCTACGACGGTGGTCTGTCCCCTCCTCGCTACCCACTGCCGTAGCGCAGGTCTCTGCAATTAAAACGAAGGAGGGGGGCATCGTCACATCAATATATACCCGTCAAAATCCTGCGTTACGATGTTACTAGCTAAAATCCTGCTGCACCCCACACAGTTCTACACACAGGCATGGAATGCTGCTAACTAAAGAGGTTTTTTTATGTGGTTTTTAAATCTATGGCCAATGAAAAGTAACAGGCAGATGCATTACATATGCTGTGACAAACACTCTTCCACACTTATTAGAATGCTGGACAGCTCAATGCTAACTAGCTCTGCTAGCAGAGGTTAAACAGCTCACATTATTTATGTGGTGAGCATGAGGGCAAGCCAGAAAAATGCACCAATAATATCAAGGCAGCTAGTCACAGGACATACACCACCAGCAATACGACAGTGCTACTCAGGCTACATGTGCACTGATGTACATTTTAAAAGCAACAGTCATCACAGAGATTATAAATGTCTGCTTAAATCAGCTTTTAAAATACCCCTTTCCAAATGAACATTGGTGATAATTCAGTGTCACATTCAAAATAAATTAAAATAGATGTTCAGAAAATGTTGATGCAGCCATTTCAATTAATAACCAAAATAAAGGGATATAAACATATAGGTTATCTAGGCTTGATAGAAGACTAACCAATCACAAATCACAACACAACCAAAAGAAAACTTTAAAAGTAAACAAATGTTGCACGAGTCTTTCAAGAAAATCAGGAAGATGGACGACAAAGTTAACTGTTGAGGTGCAAAAGCACCAGGAGCAGTACGACCACCAACACCTTGTAAAAGGGCAACCAAAAAAAAAAAAAAAAAAAACCCAGGAAGAAAAGCCAAAGTCTGCAGCCACACCCCTGCTCTCTCCTCCTGAAGCGGTTGCACCAGCTATGCGCAAGTTCTACTGTAGTCTAGTTATAATGGAATTTACTGTACTATACTATCTTGAGACACAATAATAATGTAATATTAGGTAAAGGAAAACCAAGTAAACACAAAATACTTTTGAATTTTCTTTATTTAATGAAGTTACCAAACACTCATATCATCCCACATGAAAAAGTAATCGTCCCCTTAGTTACTCAAACAACCGACTAACCAAATTTAACTTATAAGATACAGCTGATAGAACACAGCCAAGCTTTACTGCAGCCAACCCAGTTTAATCTCAATCTCAAGCATACTGAACCTTACCAATCAAACTGAAGTAGTCATCACAAAGCTTCTACGAGCACACTCACAATCAAAGGAAATTCCAGAAGAGAAAGAAAATATCAGCCTGGAAAGGGTTACAAAACCATTTCTAAGCCTCTGGGATTCCACCGAGCCACAGTGCGACACATTATCTTCAAATGAAGAACTCATGGAACAGTGATGAATCTTCTCAGCCAAAATTTCTCCAAGGGCACAGAGACAACTCATTCAGGAAGTCACAAAAGATCCTAAAAGAACAAGCAAGGAAATGCAGGCCTCTGCAGCTTCACCTAAGCTAAGTGTTCATGACTCCAAAATAAGAAAGAGACTGGCCAAAAATGAGATTTGTGGAAGAGTAGCAAGGCAGAAACCACTGATAACCAAGAGAAACATCAATGCTCATCTCATATCTGCGGAAAAGCACCTGGATGATCTCCAAGCCTTTTGGGATGATGTTTTATTGACAGATGAGTCAAAAGAGGCACTTTTTGGACAACACGAGTACCATTATGTCTGGCGTAAAGCAAACGCAGCATTTCACAGTAAAAACATCATCGCGACAGTCAAACACAATGGTGGTAGTGCGATGGTGTGGGGGTGCTTTGCTGCCTTAAGACCAGGACAACTTGCCTTTATTGAAAGAGCCATAAATTCTGCTCGGTCTTAGAAAATTCTTAAGGAGAATGTACGGTCATTTGTCTGTGAGCTGAAGCATAATTGTGTTATGCAGCAAAACAATCATCAAAAACACAAAAGCAATTCTAAATCTGAATAGCTGAACTGAACTTTGACTGGCATGGCCTAGTCAAAGTTCTGACTTGAACCCAACAGAGATGCTGTGGCAGGACCTGAAACGAGGTATACTATAAGGTATAGACTAGGTAGACTGTTGGAGGAAACCCACGCGGACACGGGGATAACAAGCAAACTCCACACAGAAAGGCCATCGCCGGGATTCGAACACAGCAACTTCTTAAATCCAATATGACACGTCCTATAGCGAAATTAAAATAGCCACATAATTTCAAGTGAAAGCGAGAACCTAGCCAATCCAACTGAAGCGAATTTCTTGAATCACTTATATCATTACCCTGCAATGGGATCTGATTATTTTGAGCGGAACAGCTAATGAACTTCAAATGCGCTGAACGAGTAACTTCAGTTAACACGCGTTTCCCACACCGCAAACCCGGTAAGAGTATCATATTTACCTGTATATTACTGAGCTGCAAACCTTTCCCAGATGTTCTACAGCCACTCACAACTAAAGACCGCAAGGATGACAGGAGCATCTTTGATGACAAAATACTAAAAACACATTTACTTCACCGCGGCACGTACACTACCACAATACAGTTCCGTGTACACGACCTTCTTCTTCTTCTTTGAATTTTATGGCGGCTGCCGGTAGATAATTCGTTCTGGAGTGTTAGCGTCACCGACTGGAAAGGAGTGTGAATCGGGATTCCATATCGGGATTCTATTTATAGTCTATGAAATTTAAGACAACAGCATTTATTACCAGGATTTCTTTGTAATATGTCTCTCAAATCACAATTTAATCCCTTCTCTCTCCAGTAACAACTGGTTTCTCTGAAAAATTTGGCCAAGATCACTTACACAACCAACGTTTTCTTATTCAACTTTGACCTTTGACGTCAGTTTCAATTGACAAGCATAAAAAAGCATATTCCAATTTTAAAATATATTTTAAAATATTTATGTAGTACTACTATATAATGCTTGTATTTGGGTATCATTTCTGAATTTTTTCTCCATCTCGTAATTTTTAGCACTGTTGAAAAATACATCTGAAGCTTTCACAAAGGTTTCCATCTTGTAATCACGTGATGAGAGTAGTTTTGCATGACCTCATATAAACCTTGTATGTTGGAAATATATTGTCTTTGCTTGTTTGCTTTTATGTAGCTCTGTTATTTTCCCTTGGTTCGTTGCACAGACGTCACTGAAATATAAATATAAACTTTTTTATATGTCCCTGCGTTCTACCTACGTTTTTTTCGGTCAGGAGTTACTCGCTGAATATCTGATATTTCTTTCTTTTTAAATGGAGGAAATAAACGCTTGAATATCTTGGTCAAAGAGTAAAACTGGGCCATGCCATAATTTATAGCCGCAAGCTAAATGCGAATTAGCTAGCTTGTTGATGATCTGTGTTTAACTTTAATGACAGCACGGATATCCTGAAGAGGTTCAGAAGCCGGGGACGACCGCCCCAGAGTTAATCACTATTACGATTGGCTATTGAGGTAACTGAGAACAAATCGGATGTCAGCGAAGGAAGGGTGAGAGGTTGGAGGACTGCAAGAGTTCTAAAAAGTTGACAGGTAATCAGGGCAGTGGAAACTTCGAATGCTGCAAATTTACGTTTTTAGCAAAAAGTACTGAGAGACATCTAAGACGGAACTAGTAAAATTTGTTTTATTTCCGTTGAATAAGAAGACGGTTGTTGCAGTGTTTCAGTAAGGCAGCCATGTCCAGTTTGTCTGTGAGAGGGGATATGAATAGAACCTGGGTGCACACGAACTACTGTAGTAACCAACAATGTTCATATGGTAGTGTTGTGCAACAGCGTGCATTATTTTTTGCTAGTTGTATTTCGTATTTTGGCTACAATGGTAGTTACCAACATATTCGATTTAAGCATGTGTGAAGAGCTTGTTCAGTAGCTAGATAGTTTGTCACTTTATCACATCACACATGCTACCTTGTCTCCTTCAAGGTAATCTTTATTCCTCCACATTGCTCGCTCTTTTAGTTTGCTGTGCATATCGTGAAATGCATGGGTAACTTTACATCCAGTATTTTGCCAACGTAAGCATTAGGGGGTGGCGATTTTATAAAGGTATGACAACGTGCTTAAGGGTTCGTTCTTGTGTAATAAAATTAGCCCTCCACCAAGGTTTGTTATTTATAATTAATTTGCATGATTATGACAGAGTCTGTTCTTCGCCGTGCAGGATGTCAGAAGGCTTCCTCATGGAAGTGTGTGTGGATTCAGTGGAGTCGGCCATTAACGCCGAAAGGGGAGGTATGTAGCAAAGACTGTTTATGCGTTATTTCACTGACGTCACCAGCAACAGTTGGTGACGGTGTAAACAAAGCTGCAGACACTGAGCTGTATTATAGAGCGAGAAAGCAGTGCCACCTCCGTTGACTGCCGTGGAATGTAAAAAAAAATGCAGTGGGGTGCTTTAAGCATCAGGGGGCAGTGCTGAGGCATTGCTGAACAAGGTAGAATACCTGGCTGTGAATAGAGCCAAATGTTATAAATGATAAATGGACTGCATTTATGTAGCGCCTTTATCCAAAGCGCTTTACAATTGATGCCTCTCATTCACCCATTCACAGACACACTCACACACCAACGGTGAAAGGCTGTAATTATAAAATTATCATCAAAATATATTTCAAATATTTACGAGTAAATATTTCACCTGATACCCCTTAGGAAATACATGTTGCCGTGGAAGAGAATATAAGCCATATAAAAATAGTCTAAAATACCAGCTTGCTTTTTTTTTTTTTTTTGGAAGCCAGGAGGTATTCCTTAGGTGTTCGATTTTATGCTACTATAATTGGCTTAATAGGATTATTTGAATGAGTAAACTGCCCCCTCGCATAAAATGAACTGCTGCTCAAAATGTTCCTGAGATTCCAGTTTTTCAGTGTTTATAAAATACAATCCAATTCATTTTCTCACATTTTTTTGTTGATGACAGTGTGCAAAATCCATCAGTCAGATCGTCTGGTATGTGTGTAAAACGTACGGCTCATGACAGAAAAAGGTCCCAAATTTAATGTGTATTCTTTCTTTTCCTGCACATTCTCTCTTTAATCGTTGTCCTAATGTTTCCGACCACTTAAGGTTAATTGAAGTGACAGGTAAAATCCAGCTGCTTCTCTCTCTCTCTCTCTCTCTCTCTCTCTCTTTTGCAGGTGCAGGCCGCATTGAACTGTGCTCCAGCCTCCAAGAGGGAGGGATCACACCCAGCATTGGTGAGTCGCTCGTTCAAAAAAAAAAAAAAAAAGAGAGCGAACTTGTGGCACAGTGCTGGGCATGGTGACTGTGTCACGTGCTCAATGGACAAGACAAACAGGAAAATGGCTTGCTTACTGCCTTTTATCTATACATTATCTAACCTGCTTATCCTGGTCAGGGTCATGGGGGGGGGGTTCTCGAGGCTATCCCAACATGCATTGGGTGAGGAATACACCCTGGACAGGTTGCCAGTTCATCACAGGACTACTTCCTATTATTTGCTTCTTAGACTCAAACAAAGACAAAATTCACAGAATAAGAACATAAAAGAGGGAACAAAAAATGCACTGCTGTCATATTGCGCAGCATAAATAGTCCACAGGGACGCAACACACACTCAAGCAGTTGTCATGTGATGAGGAGGTCCTCCGCTCCAGGCCTTTTACAGAGCACCACAGTGAGCATCAGAAGCCCTGATTGGCCAAGAATCACGGACAGGGTGGGGGGGTGGGCCAACGCTGTCCGTGGCCCTGCCACTCTCCCAGGTTACTGCAGGGATGGTGTACCAGATACAGGAGACCTTATGTGGTGTTTGGCCAATGAGATCCAACTGATGTAGCAGATGCATGCCCCACCCCCTTCCCCATCCCCTTCCCCAGGCCTCCTGAAGGTGGTGAAGCAGTACACCAGGATACCGGTCTACGCCATGATCCGCCCCCGCGGGGGGGACTTCCTGTATTCTGACCACGAGGTGGAGGTGATGAGGATGGACATGGAGCTGATGAAGAGCAGCGGAGCGGACGGGCTGGTCCTGGGGGCTCTGACCGAGGACGGACAGATCGATGCCGAGCTCTGCATGGAGCTTTTGGGTAGGTCCTCGTGACCAAAAGCCTCAGTATCACACTCTCATACCCAACTCAGTCTCACACCCAACCGTTTCCCTGCATATCCACTGAGTTTGGAGTAATAGGGCCCATCTGACAAACATGAGTCGTTATTATGGGAATGCTTTTTGGTTTTCTTTCCTATACAATGGATTAAAAATCTGAAATATTTTAAAACCCATTGAAACTAATATATATATGTGTGTGTATATATATATATATATATATATATATATATATATATATATATATATATATATATATATATATATATATATAATGCTACAGTATGGGACTTGAAAGTACTAAAGCCTGATATCTAAAAAGTACGGTATTTTAGGTATAACCTATAGATTTCCTGCGTGCTAGAAATGATCTACCCAGACATATTCTCTGATGTCATTAGCTCACTAGTTATGTTGCCTGTGTGTAATCTTAGTTTAAATCTGCTCTGGACAGGGCACTTCTCAAGAACCCAAATTTGGATACTGGCATCTTAAAACTAGAGACCAGATTCCAAACTTCCATTTCTCTATAAGGTGTTGGAAAAACTAGTGTCTAAAGAAAAACTGGCAACAATGCATTCAAAATGAACAGTGGGGAATTTCAGTCAGGTTTGGTTATAGCACAATACTGAAACTGCTCTCCTGAAGGTCAGTAACAGTCTCCTCTTGACATGAACGCTGACCCTGAGGAAGGCTCTATATTAGCATTCCTCAGGGTTGGTGCCTCTGGTTCTTTACTTTTCCAGTTTGAGTTAAAAACAAAAAAGGGGACAGGGCCTTTTCTGTTGGGGGCCGTAGACTCTGGGTCAGCATACCTGCAGATCTGAGGCCGTTTACTCTGACCTAGATTTCTGTCTATATTTACACACTGTAAATCTTTCCTGACCTCTGACATCAGCACCCCCTTTTCCAAAGTATGCTACTGTGTAAACTAATCCTGTGGCTTCTCTCTCTTACAGCTGCATGCCGACCCTTGCCAGTCACATTTCACAGAGGTAAGCAGTCAAATAATCAAATAAGTTTACTGTTAACTATAGTTTAGGTATGAAAAGAAGAAGGTGGAAAAAATTTTTAATGATAGGGGCGGCAGATTAGTATTGAGGTTTGGGAACTGGGCTTGAACTCAAAGGTTGCGGGTTCAGTGTCCAGCTAGGCACTCGTTGCCATAGTGCAAATGGATTGTGTAATGTGTGTATCTGGCTCTGATAAATGCTAAAATGTGAAATGTGAATATACAAAATGAGCATTTTGGCCATTCTCCTTTTTATAAAGACTGGACATCAATGGTGCATTTCCGTCTTGGGGCAGACAATAATAATGAAATATAATAATGAAAAATAATTTAATATGTCTCATTTTAAAAATAATAAATGTCCATAGAGACCTGTATTTACATTATCAGGTTGGATTCAACACAGGGCTAGATATGAATGGTGACTTATTCATCAGTGCACTAGACGTTTTCAGGCACTGCGGCCCACAAAATAGTGTCTTTCTCTGCATGAAATACCGTTACATGCTAAAAGGTGGTAACGCAGTTTTTGTTGTTTTGGCTCTGTACTCCGTCACATTGGATTTGAAACAAAATAATGAATATGAGGTTAAAATGCAAACTGTCAACGGTCAGCTCTAATTTGAGTGTATTTACAACCACATCAGGCGATCCGTGTAGGAATTACAGGCCTTTCTAAACGTAGTACCCCGATTTTATGGGAGCGAAAGTAATGGGACAAATTAACGTTCGGAAATGAAGGTATACCTGGTCTGGAACAGTCAAAAAACCTGGACTACCTTAATTCCCCGGAAAGATATCTTTAGATATCTTGAGATTTGGAGGTAATGTGCATCCATAACGCACGGATATTCCTTTCAGCCCATTTCGTTTTTGATTGGCAGCCCACAGAATGGACAGATTGCTGATGTCACTCATGCACACAACATGGTTTCCAAGACAAAATCCAAGTCTAGCTCTTTCTGTATAATACACCCTTGTAAATGAAGTTGCGCTTTTTCATAATTTTTTTCTGCGTGCTTGAGAGGAAGTGGCTTGACAGAATGTGCAGTGTGACTGTGCTCACCTGTATGTGGGTAGACTGTGCCGCTGCGTACTGTAACTGTGCTCACCTGTATGTGGGTAGACTGTGCCGCTGCGTACTGTAACTGTGCTCATCTCTATGTGGGTAGACTGCTGCTGCGTACTATAACTGTGCTCACCTGTATGTGGGTAGATTGTGCCGCTGCATACTGTAACTGTGCTCATCTGTATGTGGGTAGACTG
Source organism: Anguilla pacifica (assembly GCA_039654925.1). Taxonomy (NCBI): domain Eukaryota; kingdom Metazoa; phylum Chordata; class Actinopteri; order Anguilliformes; family Anguillidae; genus Anguilla; species Anguilla pacifica. The sequence goes on along the minus strand of CM077301.1, from coordinate 30,162,396 downwards.
TGCTGCTGCGTACTGTAACTGTGCTGCTGCGTACTGTGACTGTGCTCACCCGTATGTGGGTAGACTGTGCCGCTGCGTACTGTAACTGTGCTGATCCGTACTCTTCTCTCCAGCCTTCGACATGGTGCGGGACCCCTCCGCTGCGCTGGAGGTGCTGGTCTCCCTGGGGTTCGAGAGGGTGCTGACCAGCGGCTGCGACAGCACCGCTTTGGAGGGCCTCCCGGTCATCAAGCGGCTGGTGGAGCAGGTCAGGTGATCAAACACACACGACCCTTTTATCTATGACAGGCCAAACGTCCATTTCATCTACGATCGGCCAGTAGTTGTTATAGGCCATTTTGGAACTAAGGGACCTAGCCCAAACCATAAAATACAGCCCCAGACCAAGGGGTGCCAACATACCTTTGGTCTTATAGGGTATTTATTGGTCAATATTTGTCATGGCAAGCTTGACTTTGTATTTAATTGTACATATTAAATTGTACAGATTAAAAAGTATAACTGGTTGGTCTCTCATTATGGACCTGGTTTATGAAGTTATACTCACTTTTCTCCATAGGCCAAAGGAAGAATTATCATCATGCCAGGTAAGTACACTGTACAGTGTTTGACTTGATTAGAAGTCGGGCAGCTAAAATGTGGTAGTTGCGGCATATATTTTTCATTACGTGTAGCCTAGTTACTAAAGCATGTTAAAGAGAATCATTGAATCTCTCTATCTCTGATGCGGAGAAAGAAGCTGTGTGTTTATGAAAGCTGGGTGTCAAAATAGCAACATCGCAGCACGCCTAGATTCTGAAGGTTGTGAATTTAAAAAACCATCAAAAAAGAAACGAGGTTAGCCCCAAGCTAAACGCGTGATCTCGGCTGTAACATGCAGTACTCACCAGCTGTATGTTGCGGTGTTGGGGAAGTTTCAGTTCCACTTGCTTATTCCTTAGCTGTTCGTTTTTCTGCCAGCTGTGTGAAAAAGCGGTCACCGCATTTCTGCGCAAACCCGCGGGTCGGCCCGAGCGCTCATTTTCAGCGCACGTAGCGCACACTGCTAAATGAACATTGTGGCCAAAGCAGTTCAGTAATGGCCCGGTCTTTGCCTACATAGTGAATGGTCCAATTATTACACATTGATAAATGCTTGTTGTAGACCATTAGGGGATTATTTATGTATGTGAGTGCTTTGCTTTTTTTTCCATGTTTAACACTGAAAGCCTGTTGATGGAGCTGGACAGGAAATGCAGCACTCCTGTATGTGTTTGTGATGTCCAGGAGGGGGCATCAGCGAGCGGAATCTGCAGAGGATTCTGGAAGGCTCGGGGGCCCAGGAGTTCCACTGCTCCGCACGTTCCAGCAGGGAATCGGCCATGAAATTCCGGTACAGTTCCTTCAAAGCAGAGATCGTTATGTTTCTGTATGTGTGTGTTCGGCTGGTCTGTTACGTGTGTGTGTCTGTGTGTATTTGCATGTGTTTTTCCATGCGTTTCCGTGTTTGCATTTGTACTTACGTTCCTATCTTCTGTTTGTGACTGTGTGTGTGCGTGTTTCTGTACATTTGTGCATGTGCGAGAGTGTTAAAAACGCCCATTCACATGCATGTTTGTGAATATGTGTGTGTGTGTGTGCATGCATTTGCATGTGTGAGCGCCCCTGCAGGCGTGTGAACTGACTGTGATGACCAGGCAGTGTTTCTGTAAAACGGCCCAATTCTGTTCATGCCCTGATGTCCCGGCGCTCCCGCCCTCTCTCAAACAGGAACCTGAACGTGAGCATGGGCGCGTCCGTCTCCGTGCCGGAGTACTCCTCCAAGGTGGCCGACGTCACCAAGGTGCGCACGCTGAACGCCATCGCCAAGAACACCCTGTAGGAGAGGCTGGGCCGCTCCACCGCACGCCCCTGGAGGAACAGGTTCCTCCGTCCACAAGGGGGCGCCAGAGTGGACGAGTGCTAGGCTAACACTGCTCCTACACAGAGGTGAAAAAGACCAGCGTGTGGCAGAGCACGTGGACGGTGTGCAAACCAAATGAAATGTACCTCGCAAACTTGTGATCAAAATGTTTACAGGATGGAAGACATTGCCAAGGGACTGCTTTGTAGTTAAGGCCTGCTGAATATGGATTAAATCAGCCAAGCCAAGATTTATGACTTGAAGGGGTATCATGGAAACCTTATTTGTTTTGCTTTTTTTATTTGCTGCAATCCCCTTGATCATCTCTACAGTGTGTGATTATACAAATTATGTTCCATAAGATTCAATTAAACTATAGTTTTTATTTGAGTGGGGAACAATACATGATTTTCCGCGAGTACATGAATAGACATGAATTGAGAGTAATGGTTCTTCAGACTGTACTGTTTAGATGCTGCAGACTGGAGCGGTAGCTCCAAAGTTCAGATCGGTAACAATTTAACAAAGCAGAAATAGTCTCCTAGACAGTATTAAAAAATACCAGTTAAAGCAAGGCAGGTGAATTACAATGCAGTGTTGAGTATCAGCTTTATACCCCATACCCAAAGAAAAAGAACCAATCAGGTGGCAGGAAACTGAATGGTCATTTTTACCTCTGTATGCATGTCTGCTCCCTTCTGGTCTGGTCCATCCCAGTTCAAAGCAACATTCACGCACAATGAGGCAGATTAGATGGTCGTCATCACCTCTGTGCGTGTGTGTATGTCTGCCTCGCTTGGTTATGATAGGCCTAGGCACCATTGGTGCTTGGCCCCTAATAACAGTAATAATACATGGAACAAAAACAATATAGTTCCAGCAGTTTCGTTTCTTGGACCCCTAATAAAATCAAGCAATACAATTGTGTGCCTAACACAAGAGGTGCTTAGCCCCCTAAACATTATTAAAGTTAATAATGCAAATATGCATTTCTTTTCTTTATCAACATTATTTTTTGAGGCAATGTGAGGAAACCCTGTAGGGCTACTTACTACTATATACGATGTAAAGAAAATTAATCTTAATCATGTAAAAAAAAAACGTTCAACAAGGAATAAGCTTCAAGGTCTCAGTTTATTGTTGATGGAATTTACCCACAGTCAGACCCAAAGACCGACTGCCGATGTCTAGCCCAGGCAGCTGAGACTGTGTGTATACGTACATCAAGCCTGTTCTTTCTGTAGGGTTTGGATACAGGCTATCATTAATGCATACACAAGCTCAACACACCAAGCACAACAGTGACAGGGGCCTAAGAAGTCTGAACAGGCAGCAATCGCACAATTAACACTGTGCCTACAGAGTATGGTATGGAACATGACCTCACTCTACTACGTTTACCCAGAACTTATGCATGTTATTATCATAAATACAGAATTACTAGACTGGACATCCCACTTAAAAGGTAATGTATGTATATGCCAGCCATGGTGGTCACATATAGAGGAGTATTTCCTGTTCTATCTTAATTTGAAGCGACCTTAATGTCAATTGGTTTTTCAGGAACTGGGGTGTCCAATCTTATCTGAAAGAGCCAGTCTGGGTGTAGGGTTTTTTTAGCCCAGCACTAATACACCTGATTATACTTCTCAAGGTCTGGAAGACCATGATTAGTTCATTGGTTGAAACGGGTGTAGTAGTGCAGGGTTAAAACAAAAACCTGCACCCACACTGACCCTTTTTCGAACAAGACTGGATAGCCCTGTTTCTAAAAGGTCTGGTGCACTGCATCTACCCCATCGAGCACGCTGAAATTGACAGGACATTTAAGTGCCAATCTGAAAGAATATTGACATAATATTGATTCAACGCCTATATTTAGAGATCACATGAGTGAGCAGTGTAAATGTCGAAGTCTGTTGTATCAATTACATTTTGCAACAGATTTGAGAAAGTAAGTGCAAGGAGTTGCTGTACCTGAAAAAATGTATCTGTTACTTTTACCTGAGGGGTCTTTAAATTCACAGCAGTGGTAACCTTTCTTACACTACCATATCAATGTGGTAACTGAAGGTTTGAGGTCCCATTCTCTAGAGGAACGGGTTATTTCAGAAGAGTATTTCAAGTGTAGCGTAATGGTAGATTGTCAATAAAACTACAACTACAGAGAAGCAATCCATAAGCAAGAATCATGAATCATTCCTCTACATAACAACTTACTTGTCTACAGAATGGTAAAGTAAAAAGGAGAAAACTACCTTCGTAAAACAAGTAAGGGCTCAGTTTGCCAGGAAACTAGTTGAACATTAGTTTTTGTTGCAGTTGTTACAAATGGAATCTCACATACAATCGCCCAGTCCTGTCAAAGTCCTGGTTAATGTTTGTCAGGTTGCTTGTGATCTGAGGAACTGTCAGCACCTTGGGAGAGCTCATCTCACTTCATACATTTCTAATAAAGTTAATCTATCTTCTGGATCTTCTTCACTGCATCAAGAACGACCTCGCTGCTAACAATATTCCCAAACTCCTTCTCCCGGTGTTCCAGCAGAATTCCCTATGGGAAAAAACAGACCAGAACATAACATACTTTTCTTGGATTATTTCATTTAACATCATATAAGAATTCTGGTATCAATGAAAGAAACTTTATTCTGAAACAGGATGGTATTAAAAGATAATTCTGAAACAGGATGCTATTAAGGGTGATACTGAAACAGGATGGTATTAAAAGATAATTCTGAAACAGGATGGTATTAAGGGTGATTCTGAAACAGGATGGTATTAAGGGTGATTCTGAAAGAGGGTAGTGTTACAAACTGATTCTGGAAGAGGGTGGTATTAAAGAGTTATTCTGAAACAGGGCAGTGTCACTGGACGGGGTGCCATGGCGACTATACCTGTTTCCCTGCTCCAATGACAAAGACTCCGCCAAGAACAAAGCCCTCCCCTTCCATGTTGCCCTGGTAACCCGCCTTCCACGCCCGAAAGAAGTTCAGCCACACGCCCAGCCGGATGAAGCCCAACCCCCCCATTTTCCTCTGCTGAGGACCATAGAAGATTTGCTGCAGGACACATGGGAAGTTCATAAATCGACAGGAAGTTAAATTATGATAGGAGGTTCAACAGGTTGCTGCATGGTAAAAGATATGCAAATGGTTCCTCTGAAACTGTTTGACAGGCACAGTTAATGTGGCATTAGATATCACAGAGTACAACAACCCCAGCCCACTACCCATAAAAGCAAATATGAGATCTATTCATTTGACATTTTGATTTAACACTTTTGTCAGGGCAGGTTTTAGATGTAGTACGAATACGAAATGTGAAATTTACAGTTAAAGTAGAACGTCTGAGGTGCAAACTTCAGTCACAGACTGACCAGTCAAGTGAACAGGGTGTAAAAATGGAAGTAACATTAAAATCCACACACACAATTAATCAAATGGACATGTCTTTGCACTACAAATGCATGTCTTAGCTAAGAAATACAATGTGAAAACATCTAGTATTTCATATAAAGATAAGAAAACAGCAAGAATGGAAACAAAATAGGTCAAAGGAAATGGTATCATTAGATAACATAATGACTGTTCAATGAGATTCAGATTATCCACTCGTGTGCCCATTTAATAAGGAAATATTGTACGTATGATTCCAATAAATAAAATACTCAGATTCCCAGATAAAATGTATGTTTGTTGATGTCGCTAAAAGTCACAAACACTTCTGGACAACCTCGGGATTCAGAATACATTCCAATCTTCCACTGTATTTGCAGTACTGTAGGAAATATATGACATTTAATGGTTTGCCTTGAACACTTTTAAAAGAATTTTCAGATTCACAAAGTATTTCTACAGGCCAATCTTACCTGTACTTGGCCCCCTAGAAGGACTAGAGAAAGTAAAACACAGGCATGAACACTGTTGCAAAGTGTGCCAGGAACAGTGAACAGCCACAAGATCTCACCACACCTGCTCATCCAGGAAGATGTCCCCAGCGAAGTGTGGTCTGAAGTCCTGAATCTGTGTGCCTATGTGCTCCTTCACCACGGCAAACAGAGGGACTCCCAGCTCCTCCAGCTGGGGCTTCAGAGAGGACAGCCTAGAGGCCTCCTGTAGAAACAAGAGCCACCATCAAAGAGTACACCAGTACCACACTGTGAGTCTATACCATACCAGAACCCTACTGTGAGTCTACACCATACAAGCACCCTACTGTGAGTCTATACCATACCAGCACCCTACTGTGAGTCTATACCATACCAGAACCCTACTGTGAGTCTATACCATACAAGCACCCTACTATGAGTCTATACCATACCAGCACCCTACTGTGAGTCTATAGCATACCAGCGCCACACTGTGAGTCTATACCATACCAGCACCCTACTGTGAGTCTATACCATACCAGCACCCAACTGTGAGTCTATACCATACTAGCACCCTACTGTGAGTCTATACCATACCAGCACCCTACTGTGAGTCTATACCATACCAGCACCTTACTGTGGGACTTATACCATACCAGCACCCTACAATGGCAATCTTCAGCTTATATGTTTAGATTATATGTTGAATACTCATTGGAAATGAGTCTTAAATAATAATGGAAATTATTGGAAATGTCTTAATAATAATTTAGTTGTGAGCTGTGCATTTTTATAAAGGTTGATCCAATATGTTGCTCAGGCTATGAACACATTTGGTGATATAATTAATAATAAATTTCCTTGACAATAATCAGATCAAATGTTAAACGAGGGTATTAGCTGTTAAAACTGCTGGATTCAGAACATAAAAATACCATACCATCATTTTTATGTGGGAATATACCATACAAGCGCCCAACCGTACGAATACAGTATGCCGGCACCCTACTGTGCTTATATAATACACTAGTATACACAGGGTCAAAGATGACACAGTATACAGTAGCGAAGTAAGGCTGTAGTTCAGTCAAACACTAATACAGCACCTCTCTGCACAAAAATCATCCAGGTCGCCGGACAGCCACGACCACTGCCCCAGACTTCTCCCACAGAGTCCCGGCTTTGAACATCTTCTCCTCTGCAATGATATAAATACCACTCATTACACAAGCAATCGAGTTATGAGTATTAATACTTTGAATACTGAATCCCTACACCAAAACAACTTATTATTAGACGTGGGGCTGCAACTCCCCTTTCCAGTGTAAAGACAATTAAATGTCAGCTTCTGGTGAATGGACTGTGGAAGGAGGCCTTGTTAAGCTGATAATTAAGCCGTTAAACTCTTGGTGGAATTCTTCATATAAAGGTACGCCATGCAGGATTTCTAGCGATGCTGTGGTGCTATTTTATGTAATTATATATAATTCCAAGGTTGACTCTGTCAGAGCCCAGTTGGTTTGTCATTTTGCTTAGCTTGTACTTGTGCTTCTTCACTTCCGCCACTGCAGTAGCAAGCTGGTTACAATCACCCCGCTAAAACCTGACCACGTCCTCTGTAGCCACACCCCCCCCAACCTCCCCCCTCCCCACACAGAAAAGTTCTTCTTGTCCAGAAACATCCCAAACACATCTTAGAAGCAGAATTACAGGCAGAGGAGCATGGATTTGACAAATATACAAAAAAAAAGACAGAGACTGCCAGAACATCATAGACTGCCAGACTGAGCACGGTAATTTTATGAAAACCTTGCGATAAAAATCCTGCATAGTATGCCTTTAAGAGTTGGATCTTAAAGCTGCAGTATAATATCCACACCCTGCTACCTACTAACAATGCAAAGCATCTTTTCTGCGTGTAACTGGGTGTTCCACCAGCAACGCTCACCATCTCCAATAGTTTTCAGGTCGGCGTTCTCCAGGTACTCCAAAGTGGCCTGTTCTGCACCAGTCAAGCAGAAATCCGTGTTGGCGAGGAAGACCCCGGCAATGGCCACGCCAACCGCACCCAGGCCCAAGGATAGCATGCCCATCGCCAAGAGCTTGCCCTTCAGCACCTGCAAGGACAGCACTGCAAATACAAACACCAAGACGCAAAGTCAACAGGCGGACGGTCGACAGATTTAATGATTATCAAAAATGACCAAAGCTCGCAAAACACTGACAGTTCTAGAATTCTACTGATGCACATACACAATAAATGTGTAGCTAGTTGGTGCCACTGATGCCACTGCATTTTGCGCAAATCTGACGGCACGTATGGTTCATGAGAACATTGTTTTTTTGTTTTTCACAAAATTCTAAATAGCGTAACCTTTTATACTTGATTTCATTTGTTTTGAGGAGACAGAACAGGCGATGATGAATTTTACTGCTTGGTATGGTGCCCCCTTCAGGATTTTTTGCATCAAAATTGCTGTGAGGTTGTGGCTTAGTGTCCTCTACCTACACTACATGACCAAAAGTATCTGGATACCCCTTGGTTTGGGACTGTTTTTCATGGTTTGGCCTTGACCCTTACTTCCAGTAAAGGCAAATCTTAATGCTACAGCATACAATCACATTCTCGATGATTATGTGCTTCTCCAAAAGTCTGGGGAAGGCCCTTTCTTGTTTCAGCATGACAATGCCCCCAGGCACACAGCAAGGTCCATACAGAAATTTGTTGACAACGGTGTGGAAGAACTTGACTGGTCTGCACAGAGTCCTGACCTCAACCCTATCCAACACCTTTGGAATCAATTGGAAAGCCAACTGCGAGCCACGCCTAATCACCCAAGCAGTGCCCAACCTCACTAATGCTCTTCTGGTTGAATGGAAGCAAATCCCTGTAGCAATGCTCCAACATCTAGTATAAAGCCTTCCCAGAAGAGTGGAGGTTGTTATAATAGCAAATGTTTGACCAACTCCATATTAATGCCCATAATTTTGGATGTGGTGTTGGATGTCAGGTGTCCACATACTTTTGGCCATGTAGTGTACCTGCCAAATCTCATGAAAAGCAACAAATGCTTGAAGACTTATGGCCAATTCTCTGGAAAATGGAAGAAAGCAGAATGATAATAACAGAAATAACAATAACAATTGGGTCCCAACCTCTTTCAGGGGCTTTCACTCTAATGAAAACAATCCAGACCTGCATTGTGATAATATAATCTAAAGAAAATATTAGCAAAGAACATAAACACATGCGTTATTCAGTAGACTTGAGCAGGGGATTGGTTGGAACAAAAAACAAAAAACAAAAAAACAGTTCTAAGGGGATATTCGCTCTTTCTATGGACAGCTGCCAACGCAGCAGAAAAAACAACATGTTTGGCAGGCTTCAAACGACTTCAGTGCCAAACCTCATGAATTGACCGTTTACTATTATGTCTGCCAGCCAGACAGAAATGTTGCTCCATTCAGTCCCATTCGATTTTATCTGAGCAGGACCTTGAATCTAGGTCAGGAAGTAAGAGGCGTTCAGAGCAACCAATAGGACTAAAGTAGGACACAAGTAAACCAGCTCATCTGATAGTACCCTCGCCACATAGCAGTCTTTGTGTACACTGATATTAAAACAACGTACACAAACCGCAAAGCTTTGACAGTTCAAATGAACAGAGCAGACAATGCAACAGTGTTGTAGGCCTGATTTGCTTCGGAGTACCTTTGCAGTCTTGTTCACTACAAAGTATCCCTGCAGTGCTACCAGCTGGAGAAAGCAGACCTCTTTTTAAAGAGCCTCACTCACAATAAAGGCTTCAGCAGTGAACAGTTACAGATAAATAATGCTTTACTCCTCATGGGCTATTCGCAGACAGAGCCTTAGAAACAGTAAATATGCTAATTGGTTCAAACAAATACACACAAGGCAGGATCTTCCAACCAGTATTGATTATGGAAATTCCTGTCATGGTTAACCAATTATATTCTACCGTTCATATAGTTTCTTGGGGAACTGAGCTAAAGTTTCAGTTGAACTTTCTTTGCAAGGGAAATGGATGGCTTGCATTGAAAGGAACTGAATTTGAATCACAGAAATTCTTCCTCCAGAATATGCTAAATATTCTTTGCATATCTTCTTGAAAGATGTGAATAATACATAAATGAAACACTAAAAAATGTACAGTGATGCATTCAATAATAGACAGAAGAGAATGTAGACTTCAAATATAGTTCATAATATTTTACTTATAAAATATAATATCTAATAGAATATTAAATATAATATCATTGTAATAAACTTCAGTACAATACAAAGTATTTAGAAATACCCTTTTGATGTTGCTATTCAGACATAACCCAAGACGAAAAGTATCAATAAATGATACATTTTTAAATATGTTTATATATTATTCAACACGTCTTGATACAAATAAAAATTTATTGTATATTTTATATAACAGTCTTTCAATTCAAAAATAAGTCACTGATATGTCTTGATATCACTGGCATATGTAGTGATAATGCAGAAAATATCAGATAAATATTGTTGCTAATGTTATTGTAAATATTTTTATCGTCAGAAACATTTGTAGAACGAAAGTGACGCGCGCCTAGATTGCGGAGGTGCTGGCTGGCGGAGCATGAAGTGAAAAGATAAAGCTGCCGCGCTCTCGAGATACACAGCATGTCTTTGTTAGTTTTAAACAAATTATGTGCACCGAAGCTTGAGTAAGGCAGCTTTCTCTGTCAGATTCATTGTCACAAGCAGACAAATAAACAATGCCAAAAGACAGGGGTGGGCGACATGGCTCAGGAGGTAAGAGCGATTGTCTGGCAGTCGGAGGGTTGCCGGTTCAAACCCCGGCCTGGGCGTGTCGAAGTGTCCTTGAGCAAGACACCTAACCCCTAACTGCTCTGGCGAATGAGAGGCATCAATTGTAAAGTGCTTTGGATAAAAGCACTATATAAATGCAGTCCATTTACCATTAGAATGTCCATATTACAAAATATATTTTTCTTGCCAAAGATTATCTTGTAATGCTTTTACACTCTGATCTGTACAGTATTTACCATGCTCTCTCCTGTAGTATATTATACTATCTTCCATAATCTATTACATCAGCCCTATATCCTGAGCAGTAAATCATGTTAGATTAGCATTTATCCATCATTTATATATGGCACTGCTTCACTGGAAGACCATTTCCATGATGAGAATAAACAGTCACTCTGAGATCAGTGATGGAATCCAAAGCGATAATAAACAACGTACTGAAACACACTGTCTACATCGACTTTTCAATAATACATAAGAACACGTACAGATGAGAACAGGCAATTGAGCTCGCGTACACTTGCCATTCGCCTACTGACCAACTACTGACGTCTATGTTAAAGCAAAACTCGTGGCGGAGACTTTAAGTGAAAGGGTAGGAGATACTGACTTGTGAAAGACACCCAAGGATGCACAACAGAAGAGGGGCCCTCCTTCGGTTTTGGGTCTGTGTCGTCCATTCTGAAATCCCACAATGCTCTGAGGACCCCGAGACTGCTCTCAGACTTATAGACACTTAGTCAGATGCAAGAGTGGGATGATTTGAATATATAAAAAAAAGAAACCAGCCAATCAGAGGGCTGTCTAGCAGCTGAATGTGTCTTTCAACTCTGCTCTGGACTTGACAAAATAACATTACATTACAGGCATTTAGCAGACGCTCTAATCCAGAGCAACTTCCACTAAATTTACATTGCATCCATTTATACTGTACAGCTGGATATATACTGAAGCAACGCAGGTTAAGTACCTTGCTCAAGGGTACAACGGTAGTGTCCCACTCAGGAATTGAACCTGTGACCTTTAGTTACAAGACCAGTTCCTTACCCATTATACTACACTGCCGCTAAATAAACTGCATTGACAGCCACAAAAAAAGCCAATTTTTGAAAATATTAATTTGGGTTTTTAAATTATCTTAAAGGGCACCTACCTACAGCAGGGCAGTCTCACTGGTATGGCCAACATAAATGTGAAATAAAAGGAGAAAACTAACTATAGACAAACACTTAAATGAACAGTTTCCCAAAACATAAGCAGACGCAAGCATTTGTGGAATTCCACAGTTTGCATTATCAAAGTATACTGTCTCTCAAAAGCAATAAGCAAAACTAGGTATATGAAGTACACCAGTGTTCACTCTGAGTTCTTCCGGACAATGTAGAATCCTATGCTATGGCCTTCAAACAAAAAGGTTGCTTGGGATGCATTTGCTGATAAAAGCCAAGGTTAATGCCATTTAATCACATTAATGTAATGAGTACACCATCTTTTCCAAAAGCATAGCGTCTTGCATCAGTTGAACAACGAGTTTAAATAGCTTCCCAATGTAAAGAACTGTGTCTTGAACAGAGGTGGGTAGTAACGCGTTATATTTACTCCGTTACATTTACTTAAGTAACTTTTTGAATAAATTGTACTTGTAAGAGTAGTTTTAATGCAACATACTTTTCACTTTTACTCGAGTATATTTGTGAAGAAAAAATGTTACTTTTACTCCGTTATATTCGGCTACATTCCGCTCGTTACTTTTATTTTTTTACCCATTTTTTATTCAATGCACGTTCTGTTCGTTTCATTCTCTCAGAGACTTCAGCCAAAGAGGCTGACTGGTCTTTGCTTTGGCTCTGTCATAGCCCCACATGACTCCGTTTCACCAATCAAACGTAGCCAGTCACAGCACACAGAAGGATGAGTGGGCGACAACAATGGCTGAAACAACGGTGGGTGATTCGTAGCAGGCAAAACACCCCTGGCCTCACGTTCAAACTACGTTTTGCTTACAGACTACCAAAAACAGTAGTTACATTATGTGCTGCCTTCTTTGTCCGCCTAGAAATGTGGACATTTCAGCCTACAAGAACTCAACTTCGAACTTGAGAAAATATGTGGCGGTAAGTTTAGGTTAGTTTTGGCTGTGGATAGCTAACTATTTGACTGAGTGGTCATTTATTGTCTTGGACAATCCGTTTGTGAAATATACGGGTATTTGTGATGCCTCGGTATCTTCCAAAATAGCTGTGCCTAATACCACACGCGTTGTTTACGGCGTTGTCGCCCTTTTTAGTACAGTCTGGCTTGACAGTTCATTTATTCAGTAGGGGAGAGTATAAGCTTTCTAACGATGTATAACATGTCTGATTTTGCTTTTGGAATTGCGTTTTATAGGTCAGCCTAACCGAAATTTTTCTTATCGTCGCATTCACTTATGCATTTGGTAGCAGTAAAAGACGCAGCACGGAACGTGGTCAACGATCATTCGTAATTTCTTGGGAAATACTATTATTATTGAGGACTTCTGGGCATAGCTAAGCCGTATGTTTGCCGATAGACCTAGACGACATCGTTTTCTGGAGCAAAACAAGCGGATTGAACTGTATTGTTGATTTACGGTCTCTGTCTCCATCTACTGAACACAAGATTTCATCATTGCCATGTAAGTAGGCTATTATTGCTCAAAATACTTCGGTTATATACGTTATTTTTTAAATTGAGTGTGTTTAAATAGGTTACTGGCATTAATGTGGATATTTCACACTGTAATGTAAGCATTAGTTAGTAGTGTAATAGTTTTTGTGAAGCATGCAACAGTCAAGACGTGAGCGCTGGAACATTGCATAGCATACATAACGTTTGTTTACGCTAAACCGGAAGTTCTGCACATATTCCGCGCAAGGCATCATGGGACTTTGGAATATCGTGGAGAAGTGACTCATAAGGTACAATAATGGTGCTACAAAGCATTATGTTTCCCACATATAAAGTTTCTGTTTGAATTTGAGCAGGCTCCTCTTTGTTGTGATGATGAGTCTATTTTAATGGATAAATCCCTGTAGCCTCATTGATATTTTTTCTGTCAACGGAGGGTTCACCCCAACAAGCTGACGGGGTATACAGACTTAATAGAGTCCAACAGAAAGCGAAAATCCTTCTCTTCTGACGAACCTCCTGTGTATTGTTTTATTGTATTATTGTTTTAAGGGTAATGATTTAGGCCATATTTGAATTTGCACATGGCTATTTTATATTTGGTTTATTTCTATTGGACAAGCATTTACAATTTTATATTTTGGACATTTAGATTTTTACGTTCATCTTGCTCTTCTTATTTCAACATTAAATCAGACTATATGAAGTAACTCAGTACTTGAGTAGTCTTTTCACAAGATACTTTCTTACTCTTACTCAAGTAATTATTTGGATGACTACTTTTACTTCTACTTGAGTCATTATTATTTTAAAGTAACAATACTTTTACTTGAGTACAGGTTTTGGCTACTCTACCCACCTCTGGTCTTGAATAATAAATGCAAACTTGCATGGGGATTTAACTAGTAAATCTATGGAAGCCATAGACAAAATACACAGACATGACAGCTAAAGGGGCAATACACCCTAAAGTAAAAAATTGCATTAGAGTTCCTAATGCAATTTTTTACCCTTCATTGCACTTCAGGAGTGTCAATAATAAAATGTTACCATTATTTGCATGTGATAGATGCACAGTTGTTCCCTGGATTTTTCTTTTTTTTAAATTTAGTCCTACCCATACAAAAGGCATAACATTTCTACTATATGTGCAGGTGGTTTCAAAATCTTAATGATACAACAATGACAATAGATGATCAATTTTCTTTTAGCAATTAAAGATGCAAAAAGCCCATTCATTTTGCATGGAACAATTACCCTCCCAACATTTCCTCCAAGTCTGACCACTTTTTGTCCAATCAGAACGATTCAGTAGGCTACATGTGATGCAATGTCAGCCCATAGAGTGGGCATCCTCAATCTTATCGAGAACGGGCTGGTGTGGGAGTAGGCTTTTGTTACGAACAAACTGTACACTACATTCTGATAATAAACCAGTACAGTCTTTGCTAAGGACCTTGATTAGTAATTAGTAAAGTCAGGTGTGTTACTGCTTGGCTGGAACAAACACCTGCACCCACACCGGGCCTTTCTGGATAAGACTGAGGACCCCTGCCATTCAGCGCATATAAAAACTGGAGAGGTGGGAGGAGCCAGGAGTTGCACCTACCAATAGGACATCCAGCACACCATAGCGATTGACTTCCCCAACTGATGTAATGGAGAATCAAATGCCATTTTCCACCAAATTAATTGGTTTACAGTTATATTTTCAACCCAGTTATACACATAATACAAATAAGAATAAGAATCAATGTGTGATTTTACTTGACACCATTCGATAAAGTTAAAATCGTGTTGTTTTACTCATCACAGTAGACTCCGGTTGGTCTAAATATGAGCGAACATATGACGCTGAGTAGTGGAACATGTACAATTGAGTAATAGCCGACAAGCAGCATGACTATAGTTTAATATGGAAAGCCACTGGGGACAAAACTCCCCAACAATCACCTTTACGTGGCTTTTTTGTTTTAAAAAAACATGTCAACAGAGTATATTTTCTCGAGGTGTTGCCACACCCAATAACACTGTAGTATTTTGGAACATATTTGCATTTTAAAATAAAATTTAATCTATATGTATGTAACAACTATGTGTGTTTCAGAGTGTCTAAAGATGATATATGATATTCATAAGATGGTGAGCTCACCCTAAAGATAATGATAACATTCTGATTTGCATACTTACATTTAGGGCAGGGTCATGTACCATGACGATAATAATCGAATGCAATAACAGTCATCGCCACCATGTGGTGTACTGCCTTTCTTTTCTCTTTAATCCCTACTGTAGGCATGAGTGCATGAGTGAATGGTGTGTCTGTGTGCCTTGCGATGGACTGGCGACCTGTCCAGGCTGTGTTCCTGCCTTTCTCTCAATGCATGCTGGGACAGGATTCAGCACCTCCTGCATCCCTGATCAGGATAGGTGAGTATAGACAATGGATGGATGGATACAGTGTAGTTGATACTGACATGATTCTTGGCACAGATGAAGTTCATTCTAGTTTTAACCTCATTTGAAAAGGAAAAAGTTACTTCATGAAAAAACATAGCTGCCACAAGAGACTGCATGTTTTGTTTTCTAAGGATCTGAAGCACGACATAAACTTGGAATTCATCAACGTTTATTCCAAAAACCTTATGCTTGGAAGTCAAAACACTTTTACTCTCATCTTCATTCATGTCCATTAGTTTATTATTATTATTATTATTATTATTATTATTATTATTATTAATGTTCACCTGATTTAACCTACTTCCCCATGCTATAACTTGAACTAAATTAACCCGAACAATCCTGACATCCAGGTCACCATGACCATTTGCCTTCCTGCAGGGAAGACCTGTTTTGCACCTTATCATACGGCACATTGCTACAGTGAAAGGTGCAATCGCATGCAAACTCAGTGTCTTCTGAAACTCTATATATATTATTATTGCTATTAAAATCACAACCACACAGTTCGTCTACAATTTGCAACTGTATCAAATATTAAGATATTTAATTATGAGATCAATCCAAACTTCTAGTCGTGTCCCTTCAACACACCTGCATTTTCACACTTAAAAATTAGGCTACGTAATTATCTTGAGAATCAGGCGTAACCGGAATATTTTGCTAGGCCAGCTTCAGAAATTGTCACCGGTGCTTTGTTCTGTCGTTAAACTCGTCAATAGTACGATGTTACCGTGTTAAAATAAGCTGTTTGTAATTTTGCAGCTATCCTGTCTTTGGCTAGCGTACGTTACCGTAGGCAATGTTACATAATATAACATTATACCGCGCAACCTCTAGCCGTCCCATTAGCTGCACCCAGTATGCTGAAACACTTCTATTTTATAATTTAGCAAATGTTAAATGAAACCCAACTATACTTACGAACTATAACTCAAGTGGGCACTTGAGTCGACTCGTAGTCGAACCCCACTCTTTTCGTAATGTAGATAGCCCTAGGCAGCTTTCACTGCAGGGTTACGATTAGATCCCGAAGAATGGATTCGTTGCGCTAGGAAAATCAGTCGTACCCGATAGCTCGAAGAATTCTGCAAATGAATGGGGTGTTAAACCTTCATGCAACTTGCGAGACCAATAGAAACCTATGGGGAGCGCCTCCTAACCAGGAAGTGTAATTGTTGCGCTCAACAGACATGCTCAGTTGTGTCCTAGGTCACATGCCTTTTTTTAAATGGAATAACCTTCAGTAACAATACAAAGTAACATAATAAATGCCAGGGGGGAAACAAATACAGACTATATAAATACATTGTAAAATCTGCATACCATACGTTTTTATGCTTTTTTGTTAGAGTCCCTGATGGTATTATTAATAAAGTTTTTAAGGGCTGAGTGTCTGTGGCTGTTGTGGTTATTTCTGTGGGGAACCCTGAAAAGTGCCAAACTCTCGGTGCTGTATAGGTATGGGGCATGCCCCCGCCAAGGCGTAACTTGGCGGGATGGCATACCTGCCATCCCAATCCATCTATCCATCCATCCATTATCTATACCCGCTTGTCCTGGGCAGGGTCACGGGTGGTGCTGGAGCCTATCCCAGCGTGCATTGGGTGAGACAGGATTACACCCTGGACAGGCCACCAATCTATTGCAGAGGTACTAATGTACAGCTTACATACTGATGGTATTAATGTACAGCTTGATTTCATTTGACAACCCTGCAAAGCTAGGTATCTGATTGGTAAATTTGCATTTATGAGGATCAAATTTAGGTAAGATAATTAAATTAAGTAAAACTGTTGGTTTTCCCACAGTAATGATAAAGGTTTATGGCAGGGTATATGAATCAATAACGAAGCTTTATACATTTTGCCAAAATGTCACAATGTACAACCACTGCCAGAACAGGTGTAAGACAGTCTGAGGACACTCATTATAAAATATACAGTTCATATTGATGTCCTTCTTGAAGTTCTTTAAATAACTTGCTGGTAGGAGATGCTTCTGGGGTAAGAGCCATACTTTTCTCCAGCACACAGACACATAATTTAAAAAGAAATTGCAATATATCACATCACATTGGGTATAGATACTATATGTTTCTGAAAAATAGTCAGTAGGTTGATGCAGCATGCACCCCCAGAAATCACTTCTTGCAATGCATTACTATCTTTCTTACCATAAGTATCTTTATCATTTTAGTTATCACTATTATGCTTTTCCAGGTCACTTCTGGGGTGAGTGCGTTGGGGGGTGGGGGAGAATGCAACCTGGCACATCACCTACACAAATATTAAAAGGCTCAATGATTGCGATGCTCAATGGGCTCAATGCTCCATTACATTACTTGTTACAACAAAAAACAATGTGATTACATTATTTATTAAGGCTTTGTAAGGCATCCCACAAAACCATGCAGCCAAATAATACACACACAATAACTCCCATGACAAGTCCCAAACCGATGCTTTACCTGTGACAGCAAGAGAACTGATGCTCTGCCTCCCTCTGATGGCCACTGGTGGTATTACCTGCTTGTCACTTGTGCTGCACGTGAACATATGGAGGACAGAGCAACATTCGTTAAGTGGGGTGGAAATTTATTATACCATGAGAGGGACCCTGGACAGACTGCCAATCTATCGCAGGGCACACACGCCATTTACCATCCACAAATTAAAGAGTTATCATTTTTACGTCAGTTCTACGACCTTCCACAGGTCAGTGCAGAGAGAGGCACAGCGAGTCTGTTTTCAGCATTTTCAGGGTCTGATTTCAACCTGTTACTAGTTTCCCACTGGCTCTACTGTTAACACAGGTGCAGTTATAATTGGGGAATGCTCAATGATAGCCCCTTTCTGGATTTGCTAAACAGGCTAATGCTTCCCATCGGTCTTTCCACATTCAGTCGGTAGATCAGGAATGCTGGATCTGGGCATGGCACAGTGCAGCCATGCAAACCAACCCCTACATGTAGAGAGAACTGAAGAACATCCATAAATAGGTCACTGCACTGATGAACTAACATTAATTACCAAAGATGCATACATTATTCAATAATGCAGACACAGTACCAGTATTTAATTCTGCTAGCTAGCTAAATGAGAGCAGTATGTATGCGTCTGTTGTGCATGTCAACATGATTTATGATGAATGTGCTTCACGTTTGAAAAACTACAGGTAACTGCACAGCGCATAAAATCAATCGATTTTTTTTAATTTTACAGTATATACATAATGCATTGCATGAAAATGTTAACATTGCAGAAAGGAAAACTTTTAGTTTGTAGTTATTACACCTCCAAGTTGTGTAAAAGAGATTCCGATGCAATAATTGCGTAGTGTGCATTTCACCGTCATCACGCACGGACAATATCGAGTCTTATTTACCGACAGGCATTCAAAGGAATTTGTATTAAGACAACATCGCACGAGGTAGAGACACGCAACTCATTTTGGCCATATCTTTTAAAAACAACACATATTTTGGCATGACATTAAAAAAAGTAAAACAGAGAAACTTAACCTCACAGCCATGACCAACAGAAAGGCATGTTTCTCTCGCATTCTCTCAATCAAAACCGGTCTACATAATTGCGAAGAAATTTTGAGAACTACAACTGAATATAATCAAGACTAATGGTACCACTGGAAAAAAATGCTCTACAACTAGCTCGATCGTGAAACGGTTTTAAACCTTAAAATCTCCAAAGTAATGCTTCGGTTGTTCTGTCGGTAACAGTTCATTTCATAATCTATAGTGAAATTCAACATCAGTGTCACAGCTTGTGAGAACATACTTAGGAATATAGATGCGTACACCAATGTGTACGCACGCCACATGTAAATTCACATATACCTATATACTATATGTAAGTATATGCTTTACACATGAACAAACACAGATATATACATTAAAATCACATTTTTCAAAGCCTTTTGTGCAAATTATTATTTTTTTTACACCAGTGTATTCCACAGAATAATCAATATGGCAAATGGCTTAAGATTAAAAGCTTCAAAATTAAGAATTATTTCATATTTGCAAATCATATAATTCGAAAATATACATCTCTATCATTAGGGTCGGCATTTTGCTCTACTTCTCACCACAACAAATACTTTCACGGTACTGTATCCCCCAAAACACGACTTCGCCAGTCCAGCCCTTTTGAAGTAGTACCCCAATACCCATTTCCAACACTCAACAAACCTTTACAAATGTACAGCCTGGAACACCTGTACAACATATATGCATCAATATCTACATAACCAGTCTTTTAGTGTAGTTTCTCTTCCTTCAAAAAATACTATATTTATATTTACAATTAAATATAAGTCAATCGAGCACTTGCGTGGAATAGAAGGTACTGGTCGCAGCGGCAACACAAAACAAATTAAATCAATAAAAAAAGGAGAGAAAATGTCCTCTCCATCTTTGTTATGTGCCACAATAAATTAAAAAAAAACATTAGAATGAAGAAACAGGAAAGCGGGAAGTAAGCCAGCTTAGTAACAGAGAACGCTGTTGCTAGGAGAGTAGTGTTCCATTCCCATGATGCAGCGGGGTCAGTAACTGTTCTCGTGCCCGGCCAGGATGTACAGGTTGCTGTCTGCGGTGGGGTTGTCCGTAGGTCGGCTCTCCAGCACCACAACCCTGCGAGAAGCGACAGAGTTACCAGTAAACACATTGTAAAACATCCACGGAACAAACATGGAGTCGGTGAACCCGGATAAAGCTATCAGGATGTGATGTGCTGGTCCGGGTCAGGGAGCGGTGGGCCGAGCACGGCTTCTAACGGACCTCGGTCATTCAGAAACACAACGTTCTCTTTGAATACCAGCTGACTTCTCAGCCTTTCCACTGCCACCGTGGATATCTGTTGCATAATCAGTGCTAGGAAATGGCAGCACGGCGCTAGCTGCCTGGATATTGCAGGTAGCTGGAAGACACTAGTAAATGTGGAGAATCGCTGGTCTATCCCAAGTACCATCCACCAAAGAGCCCTTCCCACTGTCTGAAGAGGTCACCAGAAGACATCAGCATTCTTCTGAGAAGGAAAGTCCCACAAACCACAGCGCTCATGAAAATACCAAACCCCCCCTTTGCACTGACATTTGTTACCCCTCTATGTTTTGAAATGGGTACTTCCACGTTCCAAACAGAATCAACCCCAACTTAAAATAAGGTGAAGAAATAATTGGGAACTAAAGACAGCGAAAAGGGAGGGATTCATCAACCTTCAAGTTCTTTCCAAGGCAGTAAGAACCCTGACAGTCGAGAGCTTAACTTCTGTTTTGGCACTTTGAAGCCTTTGGGTGTACAACCAAAAGAAATGTAATGTAATAAATGTTAAATGAACGTAATGCAATGTACAGCACAGCACATAACAAAATGGACACCACTCTACTGAACCACCACCCCAAAGAGTGGTCGAAAGGAGGAGCATTGTTTTGTCAGGTCTTTTTAAGGAGATTCTGCTTCTAACAGCTTGGAAAGGATGAAAGGGAAAGGATGGTTTAGCCTTGAACAAGCAGAATAAACCACCCCCTACAGGTCAGTGACAGTTAGTGGGTGATTTCCTACAGGGACACACACCAGAGACAACCACATGAGCAAGGAATTCTTGGGGGGAGAGAAGACCACAATAATACTCGGAAGGGGGCAACTCTACCTGGACAGACCCCTGGAGTCATTGTTCCCTGTACTCTCTTCTGCACTGTAGTTTCTTCATTCACAAAACCACAACAAACCAATAAGGAACATGCATTCATAAACAGCACCAATCAGGTTTCACGACAGACCTGCCATTCATTAAAAACACAGTTTCACCAATCAACGTTTTTTTTCATCTACACTGAAAACCTCATCAGAATAATGTTATTTAAGTTACTCAGATACACAGCGCTGGGTAAATAAAAACAGTTATCAATTTAGCAGTATTTAGCACAATTCTCAATTTACAAACCTGTCGGATCCTAAGAGCCGGAAAATCCTTGTGTTGTCGGAAATTTCTTGCGTAATCTGGAGCGCAAAAGTAAAAAAAATAAGCAGCGATGAAACTAGACGCCTCACATTTGCTCAGCCAGCTGCTTCCTCTGCAGACTAGTTTATCACATTAACACACCCATACACATGCACACAGCAGTAGCACAGCAACAGGAGTGCACACAGAATCAAGGCGGTGACGGTTTTCCAAAGTGACACGCTTTGAGCAATTATCTATGAATACATAAATTCACTTCGTTTATGAAAAACACTGACTAGGTTTGTCTCCTCAGAAGCTTTCACTGGCAAATGAAGCACTGGAGGTAGGCAAACCATACTGGCATGTAGGCACACGAACACCCTGTGGTACAGCGACAGGGGGTGGTTACTGGGGTACGAACGAGACACGCTGGAGGGTGACCTCCTTTCATTTAGCTTCTGGAAATAAAGGAGACATCCACCCCATAATAACTTGGGAAAAGGGAAGAGAAAGGCAGAAGTGTCTGAAAAGCGATACTCAACCTCATTAGACTTGAAGCTCCGCCCCTGCATTCCGTGCTTCCAGAAGGCCAGAACGCTGTCCTGGAGACACACTGAAAGAAGGAGAGCTCTCTGAGCAGTGGCACGGAAAGTCTTCCTCACTGGTACTATGGCAAATAATAAATCCCTCTGTGGCACTGATCAGGGCCACAGCAAGCACTGGCAGGGTCAGGATTTACAGTAAAGAGAGGACACTTTACAGCAAAGATGGCCCTACGCACAATACAGAAGACCCTACTCAGAGCCGTGAATGACCTGACAGACTCAGGTGGCTCTCACCTATGGCCTCGATCAGGAAGTTGAAGGTCAGCTCCGCAGACAGCTTCCTGCTGGACTTGAGCCTCCCCTGCAGGTTCACTATCTTAATGCAGCCTGCGGTGGGGAAGAGCCGGAGGATTAGACAAACAAATCAAACTCCCAGTCACAGTCCCATTAGCAGGCCAACATACAAGGGAACACAAGTGACTTTTGAGATGTCCATTTTACATTACCCTCATAAGATGGTCAGGTAGGGTGGTCCAAAGAATTACAGTATACAGGATTCACCTTATTGCCTTCATTAGCAGGTTCAGAAGCTTAATGCACAGGTATACATACACCTGGATGGACACTCATACAGGTGTCTTGCAGTGCAGGGAGGGAAGATGGAGGGTGAGGAGACTTACGGTCAAGGCAGACCAGTATCGTGTCTCTCTCCAGCTGAGTGACGTGGATCACACAGGATTGAGGTGCGTCTGGAATGAGACGAAGACAAGAGCGCACAGAGTAAGAGACAAAAACACAATCACAAGGCAGGGAAGGACACTCTCAATCCACTGCACAGATCCATTCCAGGTCTTACAAGAAGTGCACTGATCAAAAGCCACTGAATGCTCTCGTATGCTTTCCACGAATACAGGAATGCCTACATTCCTGTCATTGCACACCGAAGACCTGAATAGGCTGATATGATGCAATATAGAGCCTACTAGTCAGGTGATAAACAGCTAATACAGCACAGAGCCTGCTTATATGGAACCAGCGGAAACAGATTCACTGATAAAAATGTTCCATGTACTATAGGTTAAGTCATTTACTTAACTAACATACAGTGTCCACCAGAGTTAAACACACCCTCAATTAATATGAACACACAATGGTGGATAAAATTAACTGAATTGTTTATCAAATGTATTCTATACTCAGCATTATGGAAAATCCTTATCCGGCTCTCAAGCCACCCTGCCCATTGTGTATGGGGGCAAAATATACTTGCAACCTCTTCCAGGCAGGTCAGCACAACTTCACTTGATTTAAACTTCCTAATTATTGCCTCAATAGTGGAAATGAGTATTTGCAGTACCAATGTCTGATTTAGGAAGGTCAGAAACTATTTGGCTGATTACATTTGAGTGTTCCCTGACCTATACTGATATCCATATGGATGGATGACAAAGGGTGCGTCACCTCATATTTATACCCCAGTGAAACAGGAAGTCATGTACAACCACTTAAGAGTTCCAATGAACTTTAAGAAGTTAAATATAAATGGGAAAAATCATCTATTAGATTTACTAATAATTTTTAGGGGTTCCAATAGCTTTAACAGGCATGTTTTTGAGAAAATATGTATTTTCTTTGAATAAATTTAACTCAATTAAACGTCAGATTTCTCTCAAGACCAAGCTGAAATATTTTTTAATTGCCTTTTTTTAAACTCATAATTACTAAGGGAGCCAAATATTCTGGAGGGCATATTACTTCTATGAATAGGCAAACTACTGTGTGCTGACAAGCAGAATCTAAGGTCTAAGACAGTGGTTCTCAACTCGGGCCAGAAAGGGCCGGTGTGGGTGCAGGCTTTTGTTCCAACCAAGCAGTTACACACCTGATTCTGCTAATCAATCTTTGGAGTCTTTACTAAGGACCTTGATTAGTAGAATCAGGTGTGTAACTGCTTGGTTGGAACAAAAGCCTGCACCCACACCGGCCCTTTCTGGCCCGAGTTGAGAACCACTGGTCTAAGAGATCCAGCATATTTTATGACGATGTGCATCTCAGTATGATTTACAACACCATCTACTAGTACTATGGTCAGTGAAGATAGTATGAGCTTTTACTGCTTAGCAGATGTTCACTTTACATGAGCTATCTCAAAGTAAGGTACACAAGTGGTGTCTTAGGACAGGGAAATTTGAGCAGCAGGAACAGATGCTGATTGGCCGGAGGACTCACCTGACTGGGTGAACCAGGAAGAGGAGGAGCTGGGGTTGACGGTCTCGAAACGCACCACCTGGCTGAGCTCCGCCCCCTTGCTGACGGCCACGCAGATGAGGGGGTACTCCTGCTCCGGCACCACCAGCATCTCAAACACCTCCAGCGGGCACGGCAGGGGCACCTCAATGGCCTGCAGCGGGGAGGAGCCAGAGTAAAGGGCAGCGCCCATTCAGAGGCATAGCCGGGTGGTGGGGAACATGCAGATGCTGACTGCGAACTTCAAACCCCCTCAAAAATCTAAATAGGGACTGAACATCACTGCTGGAAATACATACAGCCCCCCATGCCTGTCCTGCAGAGTGGCTGTAGCTAAAGACATGCTTGGCTAATACTCAGATGTGTTACATAATAATTCTCTCCCCGTTAAATTGGATTAATAATAAAATGAGTCATTCCCTCCTAGACCCCATTGGCTGAGCATTCCCATGTGGGTGCTCTACATTGGTGGTGGTTGAGGTGAAGGTTCTCTCTACACTGTAAAGCAGTGCTCTCACATCACGAGGTAATCCCTCATTATAATCAGAACACCCAAACCAGAATACAATTCCCGGGACCTCAGGCCCAAAATCGCAGAGCCACAGACTCACTTTGATAAGCATGAACTTCTGCATGGGCTCGACCCACTCGAACAGAACCACACTGGACTGGAAGGCCCCACACAGGTACTTGTGACCTGTGTATGGATTCCTCACTGGAAACACAAAGCCAAACCAGAGAGTTAACAAGATGACAATAGAAGGCATTTACAAGTCTTTCTCGCTCATGCTCAAGTGGCTTGTACATCTGTCTCGAGTTTTTAAATGTTAAATGTTGCACTCAGCTATGAAGCCCAAGACTAACACCGAACACAGTTCTTTTTCAAGCTTGATATCCTATCTTGCCAGCCATGACATTCAACCAAACTGGATCAGAATTCTCCACACACTCACCTACACAGCACTTTTGGCACCCTTTTGTATCTGGAATCTTATTTGATATAGAAAACTTCCTGAAATGACAACATTAATGGGTTAATTCTGTCCTTTGTGGGTGGCCTTGCAAAGCCCTGCTTCACAAGGGTGACTGAGTTCTAAAGGAACTGTACCAGAGTCACAGAAAACAAGAATGACGGTACCTGGGAATCATTTTGTCAGGAAGTCTATGAGTAGGAATGGACACCGGTAGCTTCTGCATTTGCCTGGCGTGCTCAAACAGACCAGCCAGACTGTGAGAGTAGAGCTGGGAGGCTCTCCCTGAGAAACCAGACGAAAAACCATCAAAAACATCTCAACGGCTCATTTAACAAAACCATCTGCATTACATACAATGTCTCATTTACCAAAAATATCTCCATGTATGTATATATATATATATATATATATATATATGCCTGCGTGAGTGTGTGTGTATATATATATATATATATATATATATATATATCAACATATTGTCCCACTTTGAGGTCACGCATATCCAGTTTAAATATGCAGATGTTTACATCCTTCATTTACACAGATGCTTCCCTTATTTTGGCAGCTACCCTGTCATGCAGACCAGCTGGTCACACTGTACACAGAGTCTTACCAGATATGGAGAGCAGGGTGTTGTTCATGACGTAGAGCCACGTGCACCTGCGGGGAAACAGCTGGGACAGACAGAGCAGTCAGATTCCAACAGTCAGTCAGGCAGTCAGTTAGTCACATCAGTCAGTCAGTAAGACAGGCAGTCAGTCAGATTCCAACAGTCAGTCAGTCAGTCAGATTCCAACAGTCAGTCAGACATTCAAACAGATTCCAACAGTCAGTCAGTCAGTTAGTCACATCAGTCAGTCAGTCAGACAGGCAGTCAGTCAGATTCCAACAGGCAGTCAGTCAGATTCCAACAGTCAGTCAGTCAGTCAGACAGGCAGTCAGTCAGATTCCAACAGTCAGTCAGTCAGATTCAAACAGTCAGTCAGACATTCAGTCAGATTCCAACAGTCACACCAACTTTTCAGTATCTCAGACCGGTGCTTCATCCACAGGACACGTCAGTTGATACTAACCTGTTCCATGGAGGTCTCATGCAGCTCATTCAGGTTCAGGGTGTAAATTCCCTCCTCTGCCCCAAAGATCAAATACTGGTCTGGAACAAAAACGAAACGTGTTTTATATTTATTACATCGGTGCAGATGAGGCCAGCTGAGCTCTACCAGAGTGATGGGCAAGGTGGTGAATAAAAAATGTAAACGGTGAAGCGCTATGCTAGCTCGGCAATGGTGCGAGGTGTACTCAGGAGGATGCACTCATACCCTTAAACAGCAAGGCTGATGTCAGTGCATGCTTACTTAAAGGCACAGTTCATTTTTTTGTTTTTCTGTTTTTAATGCCATTCCTCTGTTGAGAGATAGATAAAAACCTACCTTATGTTACCACATTCATAAATAACTTAGGGCTTACCTAGCCCTTGCTATGTAGACCAGAGTTTATTATGAAAGAAAATGTAATAAAATTAGGTTCGTATCAATCATCTCATTCAAAGAGAGGAGGTTGGGCCACAGTATCAATCTTGTCACTCAAAGAGAGGAGGCGGGGTCACAGTACTGATGCTGTCACTCAAAGAGAGGAGGCGGGGTCACAGTACTGATGCTTTCACTCAAAGAGAGGGGGCGGGGTCACAGTACTGACGCTGTCACTCAAAGAGAGGGGGCGGGGTCACAGTACTGACGCTGTCACTCAAAGAGAGGAGGTGGGGTCCCAGTACTGATGCTGTCACTCAAAGAGAAGGGGCAGAGCCACAGTACTGATCCTGTCACTCAAAGAGAGGGGGCGTGGTCACAGTACTGATGCTGTCACTCAAAGAGAGGAGGTGGGGTCACAGTACTGATGCTGTCACTCAAAGAGAGGAGGCGGGGTCACAGTACTGATCCTGTCACTCAAAGAGAAGGGGCAGAGCCACAGTACTGATCCTGTCACTCAAAGAGAGGAGGCGGGGTCACAGTACTGATGCTGTCACTCAAAGAGAGGAGGCGGGGTCACATCTTACCCCTTGTGTCTGGGTTTATCCAGGACGTAGCACAGTGTATTTTCAATGGACAGCCATTGAAGACCTTGGAGAAACAAGCTCCCATCTGTTCAAAAAGTAGAAAGATTTAAAATAACCATCGTAATAAAAAGGTCAATATACACATGGGAAGTGGCTGGGCACAATATTCAAACTGAAAAAAATTCCGATTGCAAGCTTGCTCTAGTACGCAGTTAAATTAGCGAATGAGCTGACAAGCTAACATAATCTAACTGGCAGGCATTTTGAATTTTCCGTTGTCTGTTATTGTACACTAATCACAGACCTGCAAGATGCAACCGGATGATGCAAACCTGATTTGTGCATTCTAAATGCGCTTACTTTTAGGACAGTTGCCTGGTTAGCGATTCTCCCTCAGTAAGCTGCCCAGTTACAGCTAGTATAATGCTCCCTAGGTAGGACACAAGTGATGTCACTGATGGGACACAGCTGGGGTTGTTCCAGTTGAGACGGCTTTGAAAGGTACAGTAATCTAGGTGCACTCATGTCGGTTAAATGCTCTTATTTTATGATGGATGTACTGTGCTAGTAAAAAGGCTCTAGTTTAAACCAAGTAGAGTCATGAATGCATATAGTTCACATACTACTTTAACAGCCAATTTGCAATTGTTTTAGGATTAGACAGGATTATAATTGCTCAAATTGGTCAAATAGACAAGTGCTTATTTTTCTGCAATGTGGCAAGCTGATTGTAGTCATGGCCTGACTCAAACTTAAGAAAACCCTAGAAATGCAATTTAAGAATTAAAGTTATCAACAACTGTTTCCCTCAGAATGGATGTTTCATTCTGGAACTGAACAGTAACTGCAATCGGAAGTGCAGCAGAGCATACTCACGTGAACCTTGGGAGTGGGTGGAAGACCATTGCTGACTGGCTTCTGCAAAGCAAGCAACAACAAGCACGTCTGTTAACGGGAAGCACCAAATACGTCAACATTTCAAACCAACTCAACTTGTCAAACATACCAAATGCCAAAACCATACTGCAAACCACAAAACCACACAGCACCAGCTATCAGTATCATCCAAAACCTATAATGCAATACAATTCTCCAAGGGCACTGTTCTCAATAAAGTCACACAGATGGCTTAGTTTAGGAAGCATTCACCCATTATTTCCTTAAGGCCATATGATTGAAACGTAATGTTAGTCCCACCAAACCTTTTTTATGTTAATATTGAATAATGTAACATAAATGACTTTTTGTCCAATTCTCTTTCGTATTCCCACTGTATTCTCTTTTGTATTCTCTGTCAAAACTGCTTTAAAATTAAAAAGAAAGGAAAATGCACTGATATAAACTGGACTTGTATGATAAAGTCAGCCTCCAAAAATGAGGGATTTTAGATTATGACAGTAGAGTCATTTGCAGGCACATTTACAACCATCATTAAATCTGTGAGTAAATAAGACAGGGCAACCTAGTCCAGGCATGGCAGACCGTTAGACTTACATAATCATATGCATCATGCATAGTACAATTCTATAGTAAACTTTCACCAGGCTGGAGCAGATGGCCGTGCCCAGGTTTGGCTAGAGGGGAAGGGGTTGGATAAAAATCAATCACCCGAGGCAATTTTTCAGATCAGCACTTCCTGACTCAATAAATGACACAATACCATAGAGTGTATTGCACAGGGCATGTTCTTACGCTTTTGTATGAATGTAGCGTGACCAGAATTTCTTACCGGAATGTCCTTCTTGTCCTTCCGTAAGGGGACAGCAGGGGGCATTGTGGACTGTGTCTGCCACATAGCGCCGGCCTTCTCCCCATTCACCTGAGCGGGGCTAACTCCATTGCCTGCAGAGGGGAGTCAAACCAATACTTAACAGCACCTCTTTGCTCCTCTATCTCCCTCTCTCAACAGAGGCCTGGTCCTTCTGATCGGAAAGGTCCCCTGAGTTTTCATCAATGACTGACATCCAAACCCCCCGCCTCCGGACCGAAGTAACACGAGAATGGTTGCAGGGCGTAGGATCAATTGCATCACGCTCTCTATACAACAGTCAGCACGTAGACTGGATACAGGGTGGACTAAACCTACATCACTCTCTAAGATGTTTACTAGAGATCATTGAGCATGAACATAGTAATATATGTATATCTGAAAACAAGCAATATTTTTCCTTAAGTCACTTAAGTTGCATAGAATCACATTAAAATATCTTGATGGGAACATTTTCCAAACTTTATTTGTGATGAAGAAACATGGGAAATACTTGAATTGACTGGCAACTATCAGAAACCACAAAAGCTGCTACCTGACATTAAGTTATACAATGTATACAGTGATGTCTTCTGCAATAGGCCACTTCTGGTACTGAGGCTAACAAATTATCCCACGCAATGAATTAGCAGCGAGAAAGCCACATTAACAGTATTTAGAGGTGAGGCAATGGTAAATGGACTGCACTTATATAGCGCTTTTATCCAAAGAGCTTTACAATTGATGCCTCTCATTCGCCAGAGCAGTTAGGGGTTAGGTGTCTTGCTCAAGGACACTTCGACACGCCCAGGGCGGGGTTTGAACTGGCAACCCTCCGACTGCCAGACAATCGCTCTTACCTCCTGAGCTATGTCGCCCCGAGGCGATAACTATGAGATACAGGTACACTATTATCTTAACAGGAGGGTGGGAGGAACATGTAATTCAAGTAAAGAACGGCACCTAACCCAGTAAACTCCAACAGGTATGCGAGGACGAAGGACAGGAACAGCGCACTGACTTGTGGTGCGACTCAGGGGCAGAGGCAAAGTGAGTGGGCGGAGCTAAGAATACTGGGGCTGGCTGTGCCTACAACTCCCATCTTCCCCTCCATGACTGAGGAGCCCTCATTACCTAGGCTGCTGCGCTTGTGGGGGGGCAGCCGCGGGGGCGGGGGCCGGGGGGGCACGTAGGAGGCGGGCCGGCTGGGGCTCTCCGAAGCCGGGCAGCGCTTGATGGTCCCCTGGTTGCTGTCGTCCCCTCCAGAGACGCTATCTTGGGGGACAGAGATGGATTTTGGCTGAAAGGCAGAGAATAAGAGTGGGGAAAAAGGTAGGAGAAAAGCAGTGGAAATGGCCATCTCTCGTTTCATACTGACTACATCCCATTTGCAGAAAATTCCTGCATTAACCACAACACTTACTGAATGTATAATATAAATAAAATGTCTGATAGACTCTGGGATGCTTGCTTACATACACAGATAAAGAACTAGACTAAATTCAAGCATTACATGATTATATCCCTAAATGAATGCACAAAGTGAACATAGCATAACTGTGAAGTGCATTGTGACAAATCTTTTGTAAAATGCGCTATGAAAATCAAATTTGACTGATTTTATAACTCTCCAAGTGTAATTCTGCAGCTGAATTACACCTTCACATACTTAGAGAATTAACTGAATCTGAATCTATTAAATCTGGCGAACTCTCAAAGCAGGGAGAAGCCTTTTCCCTGTCAGTAAGGGTCTCTGCAGACGCATCATCAGTCCTACCTTTGGGGGCAGCGGTGGGGGCATTTTGGGTCTCATCGTGGAGCTGGAGGAGCTGA
Organism: Anguilla pacifica; assembly: GCA_039654925.1. NCBI lineage: Eukaryota > Metazoa > Chordata > Actinopteri > Anguilliformes > Anguillidae > Anguilla > Anguilla pacifica. The sequence goes on along the minus strand of CM077301.1, from coordinate 30,131,344 downwards.
AGAGAGATGAAACTGCTATTAGAAAAGTGACATCACAATAAGCCCGCCTCCCACATACATCACACACCACACACACACATACACACACACACGCACGCACATTTATAGAAACAAAAACCCTTCTCAAAGCAGAGCTATGTACACCAGCATCCAAATACAACGTAGCAGCAGCTGCAGGTCACCAAATGGCCCCATAACCAGAGTACCTGAAACTCCCTTCTTCTCCCAGCAGTACCCTGTGTTCATAGGACCAGGCCAAGAAACAACCTGATTTGGCTGCAATGCTGCATGAAACCAATTAAATTCGGAACACCCCTTTGGACTTTGCCCCATTTTTTGGGGAACAGCCAAAAGTGTGTAGATTGTGCTTAGGGTTATGATTATGGAGACATACATAAAGAAACCAGAGGGGACAGACTGAAGCCTTCAAACCAACAAAAACACAAACATCGAGGGAAGAGCTGCACATAACAGCCAAAAGCCAAGAGCCCCAGCACCAGACACGGACAGGCACACACGGGGTTAACCACAGCTCTGAGGGACCAAGCCTGTGGAGCTAGGGAGACTACGGAGGTAAAAACAGCGAGGCTGGGATGAGTATGGAGGTCAAAATCAGCAGGACTGGGATGAGTATGGAGGTCAAAACAGCAGGACTGGGATGAGTATGGAGTCAAAACAGCAGGGCTGGGATGAGTATGGGGGCTGGGGTGAGTATGGAGGTCAAAACAGCAGGACTGGGATGAGTATGGAGGTCAAAACAGCAGGGCTGCGATGAGTATGAAGGCTGGGATGAGTATGAAGGTCAAAACAGCAGGGCTGGGATGAGTATGAAGGTTAAAACAGTAGGGCTAGGATGAGTATGAAGGTCAAAACAGCAGGGCTGGGATGAGTATAGAGGTAAAAACAGCGGGGCTGGGATGAGTATGGGGGCTGGGGTGAGTATGGAGGCAAAAACAGCAGGGCTGGGATGAGTATGGGGGCTGGGGTGAGTATGGAGGGAAAAACAGCAGGGCTGGGATGAGTATGGGGGCTAGGGTGAGTACGGAGGGAAAAACAGCAGGGCTGGGATGAGTATGGGGGCTGGGGTGAGTATGGAGGGAAAAACAGCAGGGCTGGGATGAGTATGGGGGCTGGGGTGAGTATGGAGGCAAAAACAGCAGGGCTGGGATGAGTATGTGGGCTAGGGTGAGTATGGAGGCAAAAACAGCAGGGCTGGGATAAGTATGTGGGCTGGGGTGAGTATGGAGGCAAAAACAGCAGGGCCGGGATGAGTATGGAGGCAAAAACAACAGGGCGGGGATGAGTATAGAGGTAAAAACAGCGGGGCTGGGATGAGTATGGGGGCCGGGGTGAGTATGGAGGCAAAAACAGCAGGGCTGGGATGAGAATGTGGGCTAGGGTGAGTATGGAGGCAAAAACAGCAGGGCTGGGATGAGTATGTGGGCTGGGGTGAGTATGGAGGCAAAAACAGCAGGGCTGGGATGAGTATGGGGGATGGGGAGGGAATGGAGGGAAAAACAGCAGGGCCGGGATGAGTATGGAGGTAAAAACAGCAGGGCTGGGATGAGTATGGAGGCAAAAACAACAGGGCTGGGATGAGTATGGGGGCCGGGGTGAGTATGGAGGCAAAAACAACAGGGCTGGGATGAGTATGGAGGCTGGGGTGAATATGGAGGTAAAAACAGCGGGGCTGGGATGAGTATGTGAGCTGGCATGAGTATGTGGGCTGGGATGAGTATGGAGGTAAAAAACAGCGGGGCTGGGATGAGTATGTGAGCTGGCATGAGTATGTGGGCTGGGGTGAATATGGAGGTAAAAACAGCGGGGCTGGGATGAGTATGTGGGCTGGGATGAGTATGGAGGTAAAAAACAGCAGGAAATGCGGGAGACGTGGATGAAACACGTTTTCCTCCCATTTTTCTCCTTTCATTAAAATCAGGATGGGCTGATGGAGAGTGTGCCTAAACTATAATGCGAAAGGACTTACTGTCGCGTGTCATCGTCACCATCATCATCCTCTAAATGTGTCACATGACCCCTGAGGAGATGGACAAGGCAACACAGCTCAGCGGCTTCACTCAGGCTCGTTTGAGTCATCAGAAGGAAAGAGTGAAATAAACGATGCACTCCATGCCCTTCTGTGGCCGTAAGGGGGCGTGGCGTCCTCATCAAGAGGACCGCCCACAAGCTCTCCACTCAAACAGTTAAAGGTGTAATATAAAAGTTAATCACCCGCATCTGACCAAACAGATAAGGCCTCAGCTGCCTCGACGGGACAGGACCAGAGGTGGAAAGGCACGATTAGGCCACATGGAACAGGGGACCAAAAACAAGACAACAGGAAGCAGGGGTAGGTTTTGCGCAGCACAGGCATGGTGGGGAGTGGCAGGGCTGGGGGGTGGGGCACGGTGTGGGCGGGGCTAGGCAGGACAGGCTCACCTGTGCTGCAGCTCTGCTTCTACAGACTTCAGAAGACTCCTGCAAAAAACAAAAAGTTGACCGAAGTTCAAAAATAAAAGAAAATAAAATTCCAAAAAAAAAAAAAAAAAAAACCATTAAAACAAAAACACAAAAATGCCAGATCAGCTGTACGACCAAGGATGCGAGTCAGGCCCCAAGCAAGGCTGATCTCCAAACACCAGACCGAGACGGGATTGGCATCTAGAGTCCCTAGATGCCAATCCCCCGATGTCCACCAACAAAAGAAGACAGGCCCACATTTTATGCAGCTGAAATAGGGGGAGGGACATCCCCTCTTCTCCTGGTCCATGGGTACTTAATGAATGATCAGAGGAGGATGGTTGCCCTGACAGGGCAAGGAAGGTGTGGAAGAGGAGTCTTATCCAAAAGCTCATAAATTTACCTATTAAAATTGCCATATGGTTGTAGAAGAAGGGCTAAGCAGTACATTACCATTGAAAGATTAGTGTTATAGCCTCTTTCTAATGGGGGGGGTGCCAAATGCCCAGAGGTAGCAGAACAGTCTGGCGGGTGCGTACTGTAGGGTCTGACAGACTTTTGAATAACTGACTAGAAAGTGACTGAGCTACACATATTAGCCTTCCCCCCCCCCCCCCCAGAAAGTCATATCCCCTGATGACATCACTGACCGCAGCATCCTGCTGCAATAATGCTATCGTAGCACACCAGAGAACTGCGGCTGGCCATCCTCAGATCTGCCTTAAGAGGCAGAGCACTCCTGTGAAGCTGGGTGTGTAAATACTTGCTGCGAAAACTGGTTGATTGATTTGATTTTAGCTGATAATTAAAACACAGTGGAATAGCGCATATTCCTACAGACATACAGTATAAGCACAGCAGCCTATAGTAAACAAGCTTACACATGGCCAATCCGCAGCTGTGTCTTTCCTTAAGTGACTGCATGTGCGTGGCATCTGTCCAGCTTACCTATTGGTTGTCAGGAGGGAGCTGCCCTGGGAGCCATCAGCATCCAGTGGGCCGTCCTACGGCACACAAACACACACACAGCCTTCAGCATCAGTTTCCTGCCCCTGTCACATGACCTTGCAAACAGCAACGAAGCATGCTGGGAGAAAATAATGGAACATGCAAACAAAGCAATACGAAACGATTAGCCATTGCAAGAGCACGGTGCACAGACAAATAGAGGGAAAAGTTTCACATGATAGCTTGGCCTTAAATCTTCTTTAACAGTTTACATTGGGTCAACACAACAGGAATCAAACACAAGACATGAGAAAACAGAAAATGTGTTAGGCTCACAATCTTCTGCACTACAGTCAACTGACTGGCACAATTATTACTAAATTACAAAAAAGACAGTGAGAGTGAGCAATAAGGATGCCCCTCGAAACTGCTTCTAAATAAGGACTAATTCTAAATGAGTAAAACCTGGAGTATTGATAAGATCTGACATTATCGGTTCTCCTTTTGGTACTGGAGAAATTAGGGAGTCAGATTTCCATAGAGGCAAATTTCAACGAATTTACAGCCACACAGTCCAGAATCTAACCACAGTGTTCAGCCACAGTCCAGAATCTAATCAGTGTTCAGTCATACAGTCCAGAATCTAATCATAGTATTCAGTAATATAGTCCAGAATCTAATTAGTGTTCAGTAATATAGTCCAGAATCTATTCAGTGTTCAGCCACACAGTCCAAAATCCAATCAGTGTTCAGCCACACAGTCCAGAATCTAATCAGTGTTCAGTAATATAGTCCAGAATCTAATCATAGTGTTCAGCCACACAGTCCAGAATCAAATCAGTGTTCAGCCACACAGTCCAGAATCTAATCAGTGTTCAGCCACACAGTCCAGAATCTAATTCTATTCGCTGCATATTCCCAGATTCAACGCCACCCAGTACATGGAGAAAATTTTTGAGGAATTTTTAACTGGACCACTTCATTCAGACCTGAAACTCCTGGCTGGGTATAATTACCAGCAACGGTGAGTTGGTTAAATTTGTCTGTACAAGCACAACGACACACAGAATTCCCAGAATGCAACCCTATTTCCCCTCTCCCATCTACTGGCTCAGAACAGTAATGACCACTCTTAAATACCTTTTGACAACAGTAAGCCCACTCTCGCTGATCCGTGAAAAGGCTGACATATTGCTTTTGTTAAATAGCTCTGCGGTCTTCAGTAGGTCAGGGCGATTTTGTCTCTCGATACCTCAGAGACGGGCAAAGACGTAGCTGTGAGTGACAGTGTTCAGCCGTACAGTCCAGTTGAGCACTTCCACCGGGTGCTGAAAGGCTTTTAAGAAGCCAGAGGCCAAACGCAACTGCTTCCCTGCTCCTTTTAAAAGTGCAGAGCGCAGCAGAACTCGGATTGTATGAGGCTATTGTGTAAACCAGTGGTAACTAATCCTGTTCCTGGAGATCTACCATCCTGCAGGTTTTCATTTTAACCCTAATTTGGCACCACTAACTCTACTAATTAGCAGCTCAATAAGATCTCTAGCAGTTGAATGAGGTGTGCTTTGTTAGTGTTGGAGTGAAAACCTACAGGATGGTAGATCTCGAGGAACAGGGCTGGTTACCACTGGTGTAAACTCACTGATCTTAACCAAGTCTTTCAATAGATTAGTACGAGTCATTTATTGACAGCCCCACACATAATGCGGTTCATGAAGGTTCACTTTCACCACTAACATCAGAAGGCTTAGCATAGGGAGCTGAGTGTGGGTACAGGCCAAAAGATCAGTCATCCATTAAACAGGCTCTCTTTTGTTCTATTAAACTGTGAAGTGGCACAGATTCTCTCTCAGGTTCACTCTCAGCACAGTGATCAGATGAGTCGTGCTTTTACAATCATGCAGGGGTCAGAGGGCAAAGCGCTGCAGGGCCTGCTGGGACAGGCCAAATGACTCCTCCCCCTTTTGCATCAGGTGCATGCCCGAGAGGTAGGCCTTAAATCAGACCTCCTGTGTGCTGGTGTAAAGCGGTCTAGCACAGCCAATCACGATCAGCAAACACCTGCCACAGAGGTCAAAGGGCAGACCAATCCACAGACAAAGACAGCAAGCACATTTCCACGGCAACCATGAAGGAAAAAAAAAAAAACACAACCAGCCATCACAGAAGGGGAAAACAGGGACAAACGCAAATGAACAAAAGAAGCAGACAGGAAAAAGGAAGTGACCAAAAAGTGGGGAAGGTGGAAATACCAGATTAGATCTTGCAGGGTAGTACATTTCTTCCACACAGTCCAAAAAATCGTCAGTGTCAGGCTGTTTAGCAGAACAAGATCAACAAATCTCAGTTAATCACAACCCGGGGAGGGGCGGCAAGAGCAACACACGGGTGTGGGTGGGGAGGGTGAGGGGTGGAGGCTTCAAAAGAGCCCGCCTTCCAAAAAGCTATTCCGTTCACAGGCCACACCTCAAACCTCAAACAGGGGTCATGCTGTGATTTGGGGGGGGGGGGGGGGGGGGTCGCTTACCGGCTCATGATGAGGTGCCGTCTCCTTCCTAAGAGGGGGGTCAAACTTGACTTGATCAACTGAGGAGAGAGGGACAAATCACAATGCATCATCCATCCATGTATCTATACCAGTTTATCCTGGTCAGGGTCACAGGGGTGCTGGAGCCTATCCCAGCGTGCATTGGGTGAGAGGCAGGAATACACTCTGACCTCTGAACAGCCATATGGCATTAAACCGATGTGGACAGACGTGATTTGTAAAGGATGATAAACTCACTAATACCCCAGCTGGACTGGCAGATCTTTAATCTGGGAGGAGATTATGCTCCAGATTAGAGTAGATACCACACTACACTGCCGAAGACTGGTCCTGAAGATCGGAAGGCAGACCAGCCCTGATGCCATGCCAGGGTTCCAATGTGATATAGTGGCTAATGTAATGAAGTATCAGGTATGATTTCTGGGTGAGAATCATGAACCTGAACTCAACAAGATTTCCAGCCTAAACTGGAAATACCTCTGCTGGATTGATAGGCAATACTATAAATGAAAACTAAGAGAAACAAAAATAGCATCAGTTTATACAGCTGGATATTTACTGAAGAAATGCAGGTTAAGCTCAAGGGAACAATGGAAGTGTTTTACATGGGAATCGAAACTGCGACCTTCAGGTTACAAGACCAGTTCCTTACCCATTACCCTACACTGTCCCAGTTACAAGCACGGGAAACTCACAGTTGATCTCGGACAGCGTCTTCCCCTCACGGGCGCTCCTGCTGGTGGACCGGATTCGATGTGGCACAGACACTGGGCTCTGCGGAAGACAGGACACATGGAGAAGAGGGCCCAGACCATCACCATAACTCCCCACCTCTCTTCCCTTCAGTACCACCCTTTAGCACACACATGACCCAACAAGGAGCAAAATATGTCCACCGGTGTCCAAGGTCACGACCGTCAGCACATTAAGAACCCTGCCTTGAACATTAAAGGTCCCATATTTTAGAGGTCAGAGTATTGACTGTGCAGTGTGAAATGTACTGGTAAAATATGAACTTGTTTCTACTTGAAATTTTTTTGTTGTTACATAAGAAAAACAATCACCAGTCTAAACGGTCCATTCAGAATTGACCCCACGTTCTACTTCACAACTGGGCTCCTGTGAAAACAGCCAATAATTTTAACTGTGTCATTTGCATAAACCTGCCCTTGGTCAGCCTCTTCTAAGAACAAAGTAACACCCTCCTTTTCAGTGGTTGGACGGGTGGAAGATAACAGAGGATACATCTCGCATACTACCCATCGCATACGAAAGCACACTAAACAGTACTCGGTATGCTGCTGAAGGCAACGCCTACTTGGAGGACACGGCAGTTAGGACGCAGATTCGGACACAAGCCTTGTCGTTTTTCTCTGCAGATTTAAATTTGACATCCGACTCCAGCTCAGTGTACCGAATGATTTACAGATTTTCATTGTTTTCTTTTCCGGAGCAGAAGCGGGGAGATGGGAAGGGCGTTCGTGTCATCGTCGGTCAGTTAACCAATCAACGCAGAGTGTGAGGGGGAAAAAAAAACGTGACTGAATGAACCACAAATGCGGGAAGTGTAAGGATGCCAAGTAACGCCAAGGACCTGTGGACTGTGACACATCCCAACACACAACAAGAGTTTCTGCTGGAGGGACGGATAAGGCAACCCGTCGACAACAAGGAGGTTTCAACACAAAGCAGTGCACTTAAAGTTACTCCACATTTTTGTTATTTTTCTGAAAGTGCGCTGGAGGGTGAAAGGTGAAGAGTTTCTCACATCAGGCTCGGGGTCATCGTCGTCCACATCCGGGTAGAGGGAGAGGTCTGGGTCGCTGGCCTTGTCCAGGAGCTCGATGGCCAGAATGCGACTCAGGGGCTGGGAGATGAAGGGGTGCTGAGAGAGAGAGAGAGAGAACACACATCAGTCCACACACTTTAACCAGGCATATTCACCGATTTGTGACAACGTGTTAGCAGGTGGGGTGGGGGTTCGGTACAGTGCTACCGTAGCACCCCCACCCCCCCGCACTGGGGGACACCAACCCTATTGACGCCACTGGACGTCATCACGCAATCTAGCGACTTTAAGCAACATTTCAGAGAGCCAATAGCGACTTCTGGAGATCTTTTTTTGGCGACATTGCCATATCACTGCCCGGACCTGCTCTTCTAGTTTGTGACCAACGAGGTTGACAATCAGCCAAATGCCCATTGGCTAAGTCTTCCATCTTTGAAGGAGAGGTCCGTCACTTACCTGCAACAGTTTTTCTGCCGTCGGCCTCTTCTTCGGATTCTTCGTCAAGGACAATTTAATGAAATGGTGAAAATTGCTTGACCTGTAGAAGAAGGAGCACAAAAATCAGATCTACAGTGTTTTCCCCCATCTTGGCAGTGATGTAGTCTAAATTTGAATAATATGTGGAACATCAATGGCACGTGCAAAAGACTTCACAAGCCTGGTGTTTGCATTAATGGTGTGTGGAAGCATGTGTGTAAGGTGCGGTAATGCAGGAAATGACAGACTTTCAGAAACGTTGGACGCTCTGAATTCGAAGAGCGCTCCCTTACCACTTTGCTCTGTCTTTCAATTTGGGGGGCTGGAAGCTGCTTTTCGTCATCAAGAAGAGAGCCCTGAAAAATCAAGGAGGATTTAAGAGGCGGTAAAATTCCACACTAGACATGTAACATGCTTTTCTCAAGTTATTATAAACAAACAAGTTATTACAAATAAGATACAACAAATCCAGAAATTAAAATAGTTTCCCTTCTCACAGGATATTTCTAAATGAAATAATTTAGTCTAGCAGAGGGTTGAAAGGTTGCTGAGCACGGGTTTTTATCCTGAATTGCTTTGGCACATATAAACATATATACAGCTTTAAAAATAGTTATTGATCTAAATCCCAGGCAAAGTAAGTCAACAAGTGTCTTACTTTGTCTGTGGACATCTGAACACAGCCACATTGAGCAATGTAATTGCATTTTACAGAGCATTATTCAATTCAATTCAATATCATTTGTATAGTGCTTTTTACTGAGAACTTTCACAAAGACGCTTTACAGAGTAGCATTACTAGAGCACATCTACGACATCCTTTCCTTAAGAGTGCTGCATTCTGGCAGATTCAGTGGTGAGATTACTAGGGAGTAGAAGAGAGAGGAACTAGAAAGCAGACTGTATCGTAACCCAATGTTTGCAGAGGGGTTCAAAATGTCTGCATGGCCTATACTCAATGTGTATACCCAGCATCCTCTGGGCCACACCGACCTCATCGGGTGCAGGTCGAACATGGGGGGCTGCAGCTCGGCCAGCTCTATGGCGGTGATGCCCACCGCCCAGATGTCGCACAGCTGGTTGTAGCCGCCCTTCCTTTCCACTGCGGCCACTTCGGGGGCCATCCTGACGGCAGACACGTCGCATTATTATGACATCACAATCAGAAGGGCCGGGCCTCCGGAGTGCACCGACCCTGAGGCATGACATTGCAATAAGAATGGTCAGTTCTTCAGAGCACGCTGGCCCTGAAATATGACATCACAGAAGGAAGCATCAATTCCTTTGAGCTCAAGTCTGAAGTATGACATCACACTAAGAGACCCGGGACTTCTACATGCCAGGGACACTGAGGAGGCCCTTCCTCTTACAGCAAGAAACCAAAATCTTCCCAACTCCCATTGCACACACACCAGAACCAAAACCAGGCACTAATTAACACAGCTAGTCTTTAAGGTCTTGTTCCTCTGGGCACAGCTTTAAAAATATTAACAGCATCCCTCACCTACTGCGCAGTAGGGATTAATACTTTTCCTGAAAATAAAACATTTTCTCTCCAAGGAAACTAAGCTTGTTTTTAAGGCATAAGCTACCAGTAAAAACGCATTGGACATATTTCAATAAGCAGGACTAAATAAAACAAAGAAAAATATACATGAACCTTTGGGTTATCAACCTGACATCTTTAGTATATTTGGTGTCATTATTAAGGCAAAACACATATTAATCAACATCAGAATGCACTAAACATGCAGCTTTGGATGCAGCTTGTCCATTGCTAGCCAAGGTTCATTCCCTGTGATCAGTCTGTTGCGTGAACTATCATCATCACTGAAGAAAAAGACTTAGAATGGACATACTGAGGTCTGCTGGACAAAAAGTGTTTTATCCATGAAATGAGTGTTTGGTTGAACCCTAGGTGTTTGAGCTTCTTAATCAGAATGTCAGAATGAACAGTACTGAACAGGGAGGAAACATCTACTAAAAGGACTTGTGCATTTGATTCTGACACTTCTAGGTGTTTGTGTTTAGTATGCAGGACTGTTACCATCACGTTCTCAACACCTCTAGGCCCGACAAGCAAAATTGTAGAGGGTCAAGTTAGGTACAGACTTCTTGCAGTAGACACGCTCAAAGCTTTCCGTTGCAATAAAAGTTAGGACCACTGCTCTACATTCATCACAGCTAGTCTTGGCTTTTTGGGGACTGAGATATCCTCCACATCTGTGGTAAGATTTGCAGGTCCAGACACAATTAAAACAACATACCAAAACCGGACTCAGCCGTTCACTGCATTCTTCAAGCGTTAACCCCTCGAGGCTATCTGGCCCTGCATTTTTGTTAGAATGAATGTGATGGATCGTTTTCCTCACTCTTTCAGTCAAGCATCTAACCGTGCTCTGATTTGCTTTGCTGTTGGGGGGCGTGTCCAGTCCCGGAGAGTTTTGACCAAACTAGGCAAAGACGAGATTCGGTTCCTCTGCATATTCCACACGGTCTGGCACGGCACAGTTCGGGCGTTCTTTCCCCCATCATGGTCCTAATGCTCTGCCATGCCTGTCGAGTGTTTTTCCACAGAGCCGCTGCTCTGTAAAAATGGCCTGTCGCTACTGCTCGAGTGCAGAGTCAGATACGCGCAGTAGGGCCCGCGCATGCTCCATAAGGTCATACATGATACGGTCTTACAGGACATCGCTAGACTGCCTGACATCAGGAGCTGAGGGAGGACAGAGGAGAGGGGAGAGAAGGGCAGAGGGGCGTTACCAGTACGGCGTGCCGATGAAGGACTTCCTCTTGGCTAGCGTGGCGGTGATCTGGGCCGAAACACCAAAGTCCGCTGAGACCACGAGAGAGGCAAGAAGGGTCAGGGTTAGGGTTACGGAGAAGTCCGAGTCTGCAAGATCGTCTCGTCGGCACAACCAAGACTAGACCATCAAGACTGCCGTTCCATTGAATACTTTATGACGTCATAACTTTAACTGCCAATTCACTTTTGAGAATTAGGTCATTGATCCACCAGTTTTTAGGCTTGTACCAATGATTCTGCGCAGTGGTTTCGCATCCCACACAATCTCACAATTATCATCAGATATTACAGTTTAAAAGATGCCCCTGCACACAACAATATTCTACAGTACTGTATATCTGTCAGCACATACAGATTTGGGAGGATTTGCACAGATCATTACCACAAACATTTGCATATTCTTGAACGCGAGGAACACTTATTTTTATCAACTCAAAACAAAATCCCATTTAATTGGCTCTATCACTGCATTCTTGCACAGTAATAGAGGATAGATGCACAGTAACACAGGAAGAGTTTGAAAGCAGCACCGTTGTCTTACCTAGCTTCACATAACCATTGTCTGTCAACAGGATATTAGCACCCTTGGGTAAAAAGATATAAAGACTAATTAGAAGGCGAAGATATCAGAAGACATTTTTCTTTGAGGGGGAAGACACTATACTGATGACACAATTTAACAGCAAATTACAACAGCAAAACGAATACACTGAAAAGCAGTGTTACTGAGCTCTACATGGCATGTGAATGACATCATCGAGAACAAGTGACATCATACAACCAACCAGCCAAAAAAATCTAATTTTTCCAGATTTTACAGAACTACATGTCCTGTACAGTCAGTCTTAACACTGCTAAGGACATAAAGAGAAGTCCCTGGTTTGTAGCTAGAGGGAATCGTAAGAGATAAACCCACTCGACAGCTTGCAGAGACGGAGAAACGGATGATGCAAAAACAAATCAGACGCAACCCAGCACGCGCAGACTTGGGCCTGCTTAATTTCCCCGATATGGGAATTTCTGTGGAACCGAAGTCAGCTGACGTCACAATAAACTAAACACATTTTTCTGAGGGTGTTAAAAGAAAAACAACAACCACGCACAACACTCATACTTTTAAAAACATCCATAAAATATGCAGTATAGTTAAAAACGAGCTTTTAACAGACAGGGACAGCATGACCACGATGACTAGAACCAGAACCTTGGCCGGGCATCAGGCGAAGAGTGTTTATATCTACAGTGAGCCGTTCATACATACATCAGCAATGGAAAGTACCAGAAGGGGAAAGACTCTGCTCTTACCTTGATGTCTCTGTGCATTTTTCCTTTGTTGTGGAGATAATATAAACCCTGAATAAAAAAGAGAGAATAATATAATATTTCATCATCTAACAAAAACAAACTCCTAAAACAAGGTCGTACAGAATCTGCAGAGGGTCTTTTGGAATAAAATAAAACGCCTGGAATGCTTGTGATGGCGTGGATGAGGGCTTAAGGGTTGCCATGGCTGTCTGTTTTAGCCCCAGGAGTATCAACCTTTTCAGGCACACAGAAAACAGCCTTTATTACTGGTGTACAGGCCTGGCTAGAAGGGGGGTGCTGTGACTATGAGTAGTATTCAATGTATCTGGAGGAGCAGACATGGAGAAGGACAACATATGACAAGAGGGCGACATACCTGAAGAGTTTCCCGGGACATGTAGGCTATCTGTGACTCCAACAGAGGCCCCGTCACTACGGATAGAGAGAGAGGGAGGGGGGGAGAGTGGGAGCGAGAGAGAGGGAGAGGAAGAGTGTGAGTGAGGGAGAGGGAGTGAGTCAGTGGCACTTTTGCAGAAGGCAGAAATGAACGTTGCTGCCGAATTGTGTGTGTGTGAGTGTGCGTGTGTGTGTGAGTGCGCGTGCATGCGTGCGGGGCGGGTGGGGAGTTCAAATGTAAATTCCAACCAAGCCTTCTGCTGGAGGAGGACACCGGAGGAGTTTTTTTCTGTGCAATTCAGTCATCCCTCAGCAAAAACGACATTTATGTTACTGAATTCTTACTTTAAAAAGAAAGGCTAAAACAATCCAAGCTAAATAAAATAAATATTGTGATTAAATCCGATGGTCAAGTTGTTGATCAGTCTTCTCTGTCTTTCATTCTACGGCGGCGCTTGGTGCTTTTTCACAAGGGGCGCACTTTGCATCGACAGAGCTGGTTGGCATGGCGATGCTTTCGCCTCTGTCCCACAGCTTCCCAGGGAATTCCCAGCCCAAATGCCACTCGCGGGTGTCACAATGCGAGCATTGTGCGTCAGACGGACTACAGTCGGCGCGCAGCCCTTGGGAGTGTCACCGAATACTGCTGCAATGTAGCCTGCGTGGTCCGAGGCAAACGGAGATGCGTTGTTGAACTCAACCACAAAGCTCAGTATACGCTGTTTCACACTGACTGAGCTGCAGCTTAAGGCATCGAGGTAGAGTCAGCCAATTGGATGCAATTGATTTTCCCTGCAGAACAATTAAAATGTCCAACGCATAATTGCCAGTGTTATCTATAGACGCATATGTGACCAGCTTTTCTTTATGTAAGCCAGCAGCCACGGGCACCTACTCCTGCTGAAGATGCTTTTGTGGAACATCCCTGTCATTTCTCAGAAGCCTAATTAAAAATGGCAAAAAAATTTTTTAGGATGGTCACCTTTTTCCAAGTGGAATGTCTTACATTCGAAAATGCATCTGTCAAGTCTCGGATGACATCTGTTCACCATCGATTTGTTATTTTCAGACTGAGGATTCCCCCTTATTGTTTATTTCAGATCGCGACTGATATCCTTTTTTCGCCTACAGGTCCGCTGCAGTGTTTGGCGCCTGTATGGATTCATTGCAATCTGCGCACAATTATTTACCAAAAGGGCACTGGTAAACAATTTCCTTCAAAGTCTTTTTTTGTGTTTGACATTCTACCCATGTCCTGCGAGAGGAAGGAATGTGTCATGGGTGGAATATCAAACACAAAGATGCCACCTAGCGTATGACATCAACATGTTGCCTATACGAGGGTACCAATCCAACACTAATTGTATAATTAACCGTGACGACCCAGGGCTTACATTTAGATGGTAATTCAAAGTTATGACCTTTCAGGGTCACCTTACCTGAATAAGCTGGTGTCCGTACCTATAAGACCTCAATATCGCGGTTTCAACCACAGAGTACCTTCCCTGTACTACACTAAGGGAAGGGCTTTGAGAAGTAAATCCTTACACCTCTGAGAAAATATTTTGTGGGACAAAGTGAGAAATGGTTAGCCAGCATATCTTTCTAAAAACAGGCCGGTTTGGAATATTTAATGTACAGTATTTTTCCCCCTCAGCAGTTAATGGTTTATGGATCCTTACCATGATAAATGTCTTGTAGGGATCCTCCTCCACAGTACTCCATACTTATCCACAATTTATCTCTCCTAGAACAGACAAGAAACACCACCCACTTAAAAAAATCCTAAAAGAAAGGCCTGAAGAACCTTGACATATCAATCAATCAATCAATCAATCAATCAATCAATCAACCTTTATCTAATTCTCGGAAGACACATTGAGGGAACAAGCCCTCGTATAACAACAAATAAAAGGATGAGGGTGGCAGGGCGGGGTCGGGGGGGGCACCTGAGGTAGCTGCCGAAATAGGCCACGATGTTGGAGTGCTTGCAGTCCTTCATCATGATGATCTCCTGCTGCACCACCGCAAAGTCCTCGCCTGGGGGGGGGGGGGGGGGGGGCGTGGGGCAGGAGGAGAGAGGGGTAAAAAACAGGTGATAAATCGATGGTAGAGGAAGACAGAGGAGTAAAAAGGAGGTGACAAAGGGATGGCAGGGGAAGAAGAGAGGGGTAAAAAGGTGGCAAGGGATAAGAGAAGAGTAAAAGGAGAGAAAGGGATGATAGAGGGATGAGAGAGGGGTAAAAAAGCAGAAGAGACAGGGATAGCAGGGGGAGAGGAGATTGGTTTGGGGGCTGTGTGCAAAATGACCAGACACACATACCCACAGATGCCCACATGCCAACAGCAGCCCTTCAAAGAAACAGAACTTCCGCACAATACTGACTGTTCTGAAGAGCTGGTGAAGGGGCCAGAGAGCAGCATACATAATAACTGCCCCTCTGAGCACACAGCATCAAGACTGGACTGGGCTGGACTGCACTTTCATCTCCCAGATTGAAATCACATGAAGCTGGCGACCCCAGTTCACACCCAGCTAACGACAGCATCCCAGAAATATTTTTTTTTTTTTTGCATATTACTAGAACGCCATATTTTAGTGCAGACTGAAGAACAGAGATTTCAGCTGACCGTGCATACGGGAATAAGACTGGGTTATTCTTGATCAGAATATGACCAAAACCAGAATAAGGATTGTTATTCGGAATATGCCCTGCATGTAAATGCGGTCAGTGTAACTACACGTGATGTGACTAAAAAACCTACATTTCCTTTTTAACTGGCAGTAGAACTGGTAAAACTGCGAATTGATTTCTCAGACCCAACATGTTTCAGAATGTTTCCTTTGCTGCAATGCTACAGCAATGTGACGAGAATGCTGGGTTTCTGCTGGGCCGCATAAGAATCACAACAGACCTCTCCTCTCTTCACCTCCCTTTCTTTCTGTGCTTTTCCTAGCGTTGTTTGTGGGAGCTGAGTTCCTGCTTTGTTCCAGGAACATGCGGATGGGAAGCAGCATCTGGAAAAGCACTATGCTGGAGGGGAAGACGGCTAATTGGGTGTGATGTGCCAGGACAGACCCAAGGGACAGCTATAGCAGTGTTGGCCGCAGTCTACATCATTCCTGGTGTAAACAGTAAACAGTAAACACGGCAGTGGGCACACACTGACACAAAAACACATTCCGCGACAGATTTAGTATGTAGGTTTTCATTTTTTCGACATAATTTTTTTCTACCACAAAGCCGGGGCTCGTAGCTTTCAAGAAAGGAAGTAGCAAACTGCTTCTATTTGTTTTTTCACTGGACCTCATCTACATTTCAACTGTTGGGCTTTTTACGTTTTAATGTTTAGTCTGATTCACAACACATTTCCAATAAGGCATGAAAAACTAAAACAAATCCATTATAATCTGCATTTCAATGAAATGCATTTTCAAAGACCGACTAGATAACAAAACAAGAAACTTAAAATGTGTGCAGTCTGTGTAGGATGCTACCTCAATGTGGAAGACACAAATTACATGCAAATGCACCAATTAGAGGCCTTACAATGGCATATAATAATAACGTATGAAGTAAAAAACACACGAGAGCCGGAAGCCCTAATGTGTGAGGGTTCACTGTACTTCCTCTCCATAGAAACCGAAGGAAATTAAGCTGGAGGAAGTGGAAAAGAATAGTGGCAATAAAGGGCCTATTTTCAGACACCAGAGAGTAATGAGCCAAACAAGACGTTCTCTCTTCTTCTCTCTCTTTCTCTCTCACTCCCTCTCTCCATCTTACTCCCACTCTCTCACGCTCTCTCTCCATCTCGCTCTCTCTCTCTCGCATTCTTTCACTCCATCCCTCCCTCCCTCCCTGGAAACGTTCATGTGATCAAACCGGTTGTGTTTCTGGTTCACACCGGGGGAAAGGAAAGGTCAGCAATGTTCCAGGTGTAGGAGGGAGCCCGTGTGCTTCGTCATGAAGCGGCAGAGTCTTACCCGGTTCCAGCTTGATGACTTTAATGGCGGCCAGCTCCCCCGTGTTGACATTCCGAGCCTGTGGGGGGGGGGGAAAGGAGGAGGGAGAGCGTTACCCAACCATCAAAGGAAACAGTCAGAGGGAGCCAGGAGAGGGAGGGAGGCGCTAAGTTTTCATACATCAGCCATCAAATCTGCAGGGTTAGGGGGAGGGCAGGTTTTCTCCTGCACTGAAATGTCTTAGGCGGGCCGCCTAAGTGTTTTTTTCAAGCCGCCTATAGGAGAAACTGCAGGGAAAAAAAACCTGTATAACGGTCCGTGAAATTATTAGAAATGCTGTGTGGATTCCAGGTTAATTAATATTGTAACCAAAGTTTTGAGCATGAAAGAATGAAATGCATTTTATGGCATAGCACAATTCCAAACACTACTATTCCTGGAGGACGACGCCCATACAATATGCAAATCCTTCAGTATAGGCTAATATCATCCCCAGTGCAGTAAAGCGGGACCAACCACAGTCGCAGTCACACAAAGTCAGCACCTAATCCCGATTTCGAGCCAGGAAGTGCCCTGGGAGGGACATTGTAACTACAGTGTTGACATGGCCTAAACAGACTGGCGTGCGTCTGCACCCACAAGCTAAAGAGCAGGGTCAGGAGGCCCTTTCCCGTGAGCACAGAATTATAACACACAGCGACTTCAGTCATCTCCAAGCCCGCAGATGATTAATCATTTCCACTAGGAGCGGCTTAAACGAAGGCACGCATTTCATGGGAAAAGGGAGAGAGTTTGCAATGAATCCCAAAAACAGGGGTTTGTGAAATTATTATTATTCTATAGAATAAGTAAGCCAGTTGCTAGGTTAATCTACCAATAAAAATAAGAATAATAATCGGCATATTAATAGCAAAAAAAGGAAAAGTTGTCAGCTGCAGCCCAATTCCAGAGGGTACCACCCTCGATAGAAACAGTTTCTGGAAGTGGAATATGGCTGGAGAAAATATATCCACAACGTTCCAATCTGGAGAGGTTTGGTGCCATTTGGAGAGGTTTTGGGCCCACCGTTGGGAAATGTCAAATTTTACTGTTGCATTCACTCCACTCCAAACATTTTTTCAGGTGGTTTCGTCCAGTGTCAGAATTACACATAATCACTACAGAATAAAGAAAATTCGAAAATTGTTTAAAAAAAAATTTTTTTACTGTTTATGAGTCTGCAGGTATTTGTGGTTATTATTATTATTATCTTTTTTTTTTTTAAACCTGCGGTCAAAAAAAGAACTTCTGACACACCGCACCAAAATAAGCAGCCACTGAGGCCCCCAGGACTGCCCCCTGGATTTTAACATCCTTGATTTAGAAAAACTCCAGAGAAAGAGCAAGAGAGAGAGAACCATTAAGCAGAGTGATTAGCAGAATAACAGGTCAGGGGTTCCGAAGTACCTGGAGCCAAGCCCAGCACAGTCAAACACAATAACCTCATTATAACAGTTACGACTGCTCCTACTAACCTTGTTTCCCAGACAGCCTTGACCACAGAGCTTAGGCAATCCAAGAGACCACAGACAGCATCAGACTGACTGCCTGACTCAGCACCTCCCTGAGTAACTGCTAAACTCAGTTTGAACACTAGATGGCGCCTTCACTGGTACGGGGAGCCACCACAGTGCCCTTGAACAAGGCCTGCTCTCACAGAGAACAGAAGCACATTGCTATCTGTGCCAGCAACTCAGCATAAAGGAAAGGACTTTGCGGGTCACAAGGCTTTTGGAGGAAACCGTCCTCCTGCTGAAAAATTCTCAGTGTGTGAGGTGCCAAATTTGGCCCAGAGAGGTCAATGACACAGGGGAGGACTCTCGGCATACCAGAGCGCAGAAGGAGACCGCATGCTGCCCCATCCTGTCCCCTCTCCGCCCCGGGTCATTTTCCTCAGATCTCAGAGTCAAGAGGAACCACAGGGACCCAAACTGCCCCACCTTCGCAGGTGTAGCTCCCAGCACGGCTGCTCAGCTCCCCCTGGACACCCCCAGCGCTCAGATCCCACACAACACACTTAGCCTGAATTGCTTCGGTAAATATCCAGCTGTATAAATGGATTATATGTAAAGATACAATATATTTAAGCCAATCTGGCCACTACTTTGTGTGCGTGGGGCAAGGCATGCTGTTGAGGTGACCCCTTACAAATCGGCACAAAGCAACGCTGGGCAAATCTTCTAATGGAGCGGCATCAATCAAACCAGCTAATTCTTTTATGTGTGTAATTACATGTGCCGCTGATTAACAAAACAAGTGGTGCATGAACAGCTGCGGGCTTGTAGGAAGTCAGATAAGAGTCTACTGCATATCTACTTCCATTCTTTTATATACAAGGTTTTGTGGTTTTATATCGTCTCTCTTAGTGTCTCTTTTACTCTCCTCATCTTGACTACACACACTGCAACCACCAATAAAAATTCCCCAGTATGTGTAAATGTACTTGGCCAATAAAAGGATTCTTATTCTGATTCTGATTTCACAAGGACTACTCTGGCGTAGACACATAAACATTACAATTATATTCCAGCCAAGCCGCAAAACAATATTTGAAACAGTACAATATGTATTGCAGGCAATAAAGAGTGGATTCAGCATTCATTGTTGAGCATAGTGGGCATGTGTCACCCAAAAACCTTTGAGGCATTGTGATGTCATTCATTAAAAAAGTGCAATCATGGAGAAACCAAGCAGGGGGTCCGGAACTGGACCCAATACCCCATTTTAAAGTTGTTCTGCACTGCAAACTCGAGGCTTAACACAGGTTCCGTTCAACAGGGACGTTTCATACGCTTTCTACGCCTCTAAAAATCCAGCTCCCCTCGAAGTTCTTGCGTCCCTTGTTTTGGTTTTCCTCCAGTTGTCCCACTCAAATCTCAAGGGGACCAAATTTTGTTTAAGATACTTGCGACCGGCCTCCACGTGCACAAGTAGCCTATATCCTTTTCCTCAAACTGCTCAGCACACAGGAACGGAGGTAGGAGTTGCAGCAGGCTACCGTGCAGAAACGCTAATATTTACAGGTCACTCCGCTGTGTAATGAAGGCATGTGCGCTATGGGGAGCGGTAGGTAAAATTCGGGAGCTGGAGCTGGTTCTTCAGTTTGCCATTAGAAGCAACCGCTGATAGCCCAGCCCAGCTCACCAGTTTTAACCTATTGTTTTCAGATAAGAAATATTACAACACAACCACTCAAACATTTGAATGTTATATCAATGACTTAGCTAAAATGATGAAATGTGTTTTCATATTTTATCCATATCTAGCATCCAAGCATTAGTGGTAATTATTATCATGTCCTCTAGCAGCAAATCCTGTTACCGCTAACTAATGTTATAGTGACCGGTTAAAATGGACTATTGAAGTTTCATTAAGTATGACTAAGAAAAACACAAGGTAAGACATACAATCAATGACTGATACATGGTTTTGTCACTTTCTTCACTGAATATGAAAGAGCCTTTTGTTTTCTCATTTAATGCTGTAATGGTATTATTTTTAAAGCACTCAAATCTAATGTTTGAGAGTTTTCCATATGATGAAATACATTTCCTTTGAAAGCAACAGTTCGCCTTTTAGAATTATTAACTTCTCATGGAGCTTGCCATTGTGCGGCTATGTATCTGCATCAAAATACTATTGCATGAAAGTGCGGCCTTTATTCACAACAAACCCCTATTCTTCATCTCTCCTAATAGCCCTTATTTGCAACCTTCCTTGATGTAAATGAATGAAAAGACAAATAGGGCTGTTTCCTCTTGAAGACGGAACAGGGAGAAACAAGTGTTTTTTGGTTCTGAACTCTGCCAGAACTAGCTACTGGAAGAAAGTCACCCCCTACATCCCGTTTAAATTCCAGGAAATGTGAAAAGGGCCCACTGTCATCACTGGAATGCAAAGGGACCAATAGGAACAATGGACCGGATACATCCATTTTATAAAATCATAAAATCAGTGGTGGCTGGTGAGCTAAAAATAGACCGGGTGGAAAGCTTCTTTAGAACTGATCATTGGTCACAACCTTAATTTTTCCTTGATTAACAAGTCTGTCAACGATCTGAATAATCGGTAATCAGCAGGAAAACACAGATTCTTTCCTCACAACATGTTAGGAAGATGAAAAGATAAACTCAATCTAGTTTTAGTCACCAAGTACAGAACAAAAAAGAAACACTGCTCCATTAACTACCATGTTAGCTTTCCTGCACAACCTGCACAACCTGCCAAAACCCGCATTTCAAGATCATTTAAATAACAAAATCTGAACATTGCAGATCTTTGCCATGAATATTCTCCAGGTGTGAGTATGGAAAACAAAGAGAACACAAATCTCCAATTTTGAATAACGTTATGAAATAAAATGGTGTCCGCAGATCTAAATTCTGAGCGAGAGAATCGTGATTCCCATTCTATCCAGAATCGCGCAGCCCTACCACCAGGCAGCTTCACAGACTGCTACCAGATGGACCAAACTTTCCACTGACACGTGAGACTGAGAAAGCAGCTGGCTTTTATCAACAATTATTTCAGCTTCATATTTTCAGTGAAAATAGCACGGGGGACACGTTCCTGAGCACGAGGGGCACACTCCTGAGCACAAGCTTTCACATTTGCATTTCTAATAAATGCGAAGCTCATGAGAAAAGGGGTCAGTGCGTGTATGTGCCAAAGCACAGTAGCATTAAACTAGCAGCGCAGGCAGCCAGGCCCCACCAAAGGGGAAGGAAAGCGGCCTGCAGATCAATTGTCACCCAGGAGACGCACCGGACTACTCACCACAAAGCCTGCTGTAGGACACACCCATCAGCTACTGGGGCAAGATTACTCAACACGGGTACAGACAAACCCCCCTAACGCACTCGCACTCCCACACCCACAGGCACACACGCATGCACATGCACAGACACACACACAATCATGCGCGCGCACACACACACGCACAGACACACACACAATCACACACACACACACACATGCACACGCACAGACACACACACACACACACACACATGCACTTTAAGTAGACTGCTGTTGCACATGCATGGCACACAGACACACAGGAAAACAGAAGGAAGCAGCCGTGAAAGACTGGCTCACGCTGTACTTCAAGTGAAGAATGCGGAAGCAAAGGCACAGAGAGAAACACTAGGGTGAACCGCCAGAGACCTGAGGTGTGCAGTTCTCTCTGTGGGCCCCAGCAATCACAGGAACCACAAGCCCCTGTCTTACTGAGGGTGTCTGTGCAAGGTAGTGGTAGCTCTATATCAGAACTGCTCATATTCAGCAGCTGCTCTATAACACATGGCTGCTCATATTCTGTGACTGCTCTATATCGCAACTGCTCATATTCTGTGACTGCTCTATGTCAAGGCTGCTCCTATTCAGTGACTGCTCTATAACACAAGGCTGCTCATATTCTGTGACTGCTCTATGTCAAGGCTGCTCATATTCTGTGACTGCTCTATAAAACAAGGCTGCTCATATTCTGTTACTGCTCTGTAACACAAGGCTGCTCATATTATGTGACTGCTCTATAACACAAGGCTGCTCATATGCTGTGACTGCTCTAGAACACAAAGCTCTTAATATTCTGTGACTGCTCTATAACACAAGGCTGCTCATATTCTGTGACTGCTCTATATGTCAATGCTGCTCATATTCTGTGACTGCTCTATAACACAAGGCTGCTCATATTCTACAACTGCTCTATAACACAAGGCTGCTCATATTCTGTGACTGCTCTACAACACAAGGCTGCTCATATTCTGTGACTGCTCTAGAACACAAAGCTGCTCGTATTCTGTGACTGCTCTATATGTCAAGACTGCTCATATTCTGTGACTGCACTATAATACAAGGCTGCTCATATTCTGCGACTGCTCTATAACACAGCTCCTTTCCCATTATAAGAGAAAATCAATAACAAAATTAAATCGAAACAACATACAACAAACTAATATTCAGTGAAATGGCTGGCTGTTTTCAAGACTAACTAAAGTGATGTTAACATTTGTCCTGCATTGCTTTGGAGGGTAGATCCTGCCTTGCTTCACCTATCTGGAAAGGTCACATCATGTGTGAACAGACTCAACACTGAACTTTCCCATATAAAATACCTGTGTGTGAATAGGGAAACCCACTACCTATCCCAGTGTTCCAGGTTCCTACCTTGGGATTGTATCTTAAAACTGCAGTCTGCCATGTTCAACACACAAATGCTCACAACAATGTCACTAGTCAGGTTTCTGTGCGGTAAGGTTTAAGTCAACCACATTGCACTCCTGTAATTAGCATATCTCTACATAGTGGACCACGATAGGCAAATTTTACCACTTTAATTGCAGGTTCTCATGAGATGGAATGGCCCTTTTCACCTTATCCCAGGTGAGTTCATGTATTTAGCCACTCTCTTGGCAATGCAATCCATTACCATTCACCAGTTCAGTGCTCATTTTGACAAATGTGATTGGTGTTTCACTTCCTAGTACTCCTAGTCCTAGTTGATTGTCATTTCTGTAGTCGTGCATGTCAGACAGGAATTCAATAAATGTCGGGTGAAAGTACCGGAGTGTTCTGTACAAGTGCACCACAAGACTTTTGGCAATCTGAAACATATGGGAGGTGCAGCAGGCCAAAAGAGGAAGAGCACCCGTGAATATCTACACCAGGTAATTAAATATGCCCTTCTTCATGTATTACAGGGTGGCTCATTCACATTCATTTGAGTTGAACAGTAAAATATGGTTATTTAACCTGCTAATTAATGATGTTAAAATTATTGCTTTGCCGGTTGTAAAATCATTGGAAGTGTTCATTACAACACAGGGATAAAACTATGCTGAAAACAGTGAGCAATTTAAATTCTAATCTATAAAGTTCACGAATATTTTTGTCTCCACACCGTCTCAGACAGCACTCAGTGAACGCTGTTGCATCATGTTTTCCTCATGGGTATGCGCTGCACACTGCCAATACATTTTCACCAACAAAAGATCCTTGCCACTTAACAGGACAGAACAATGACTGCAAAGAAGACACAGGTCCCAATTCCATGCCAGATCGTATACATAGACCAGGGATCAGCAACTCACGGTGCTCAAAGGCAGAGAACTGCTGGTTTTCCACCCTCCCTCTGCCTGGGAGTCGGGTGTGAAGACAGTCTGGCCAATCAGTAGCACTAATTACCCGGGAGAAAAGAAAACCAGGGCTGGATTTGGATTCGAGGGCCAGAGTTGATGATCCCGGACATAGATGAAGAATGCAATGCCCTCATAGAGAATTCTTGGTAAGCCACGGACCAAATGATCTAGAATGAGAAGCATCCCTATTTCCAACATTTTTGATTATGAGATTGATTACATGGACAGCAGTCCAAATCACTCAAGCATATAAACAGCAGAACAGATGAAAAAGAAGAAACAGTGTGTGATTTCACAAGGGGACTTTTAGAGAACGGCTGTGACATCCCTACCCAGCGGCAGCACGAGAAGCTGCCTGAAACCATGGCCGACTTAGCCAAAACTCCACTTCCCAGAGGGCCTCACCAACCAGGAGGCAGCCAACTAAATGCAGCAGGAGAGGCTGCACTTGGGAGAGATGGGAAAGTGGAGGGACACTTAGCATATAGCTGGAAGGGACAAGGAAAACAGGAACTTCCTAAAACAGAGACTTTAGCCTAACAGATACAGTGAAGTACCTCAACTGGACAGCCTAGGCCCTCGGGGTAGAAGACACTTTAACTGAGAGAAAGAGGCTACCTTCCTTTGATTTTGTATGAAGAACCCGAGTTGTACTGTGAAAGCACTGTTTTTAGTGGAATGGCTGATATTGAACCTAAACCTGATTTTGTTGATTTTCAGTTCATTAAAAGGAAAGCCCAAATTCAGTTGTAGTGAGCTCCATAGAGGAACATCAAACCGCAGTTTTCTTCAGAAATCTTGAAACACAAGTGTTACGAAATGCCTGAGTCAAAGCCCAGTTCTTAATCCCGATGAAATGCTTTGGAAGGATTTGAGGCCAGACATACTTCGAAGAAAGCCTCTAACATCACACAGTTGAAGATGTTCTGTAAGGAAGGGTGGGGCAATCAATGCAAGACACTGAGAGGCAAATAAGGCCAACATGTAGTGATTTCAGTCAATGAGGAAACAGCAGCTAGTGAAGCTAGGGGTGTGCTTAACAAGGAAACTGCCTTTCTGTTGATTGTTGTTCAATAAACGATTGCAGAGTTGAAAACTGGAAAGTTTTCCTCTGCAACTGTCTATTCAACAACAATCAACAAGTTTTGTAAAACCTGGTCAGCAGCAAGTTTACAAAGTACACAACTTTGTTATCTTCAAAGCATGCTGCCGCAATCAGGATTAGCATGAGACTATGCTAACAAGCACGCTGCATTCGAGGACTAAGGACATTTGGTCTTGATTTTGATCTACATCCGGAATATGCAGAAAGTCTCGAGAAAATCTTGTAGTAGTCTCCTACTTGAAGGCACACTGCAGTTGACCGATGGACATTTGAATTTTCATTTCAACAATATTTACAATTGGTTGGAACAAAAACCAGCACACGGAGTAGCCCTCCAGGACCGGAGTTGAGCACCCCGAGACTAAGGGCTGCTCACACAGAAAAATAATCCATGTTCACAGGTCTTTATAACCTGCATCTATAACTGGAACCGACTTTCATCCAACGTGTTTACAAAAAACATGTTGTTGCATTGTAAGAAATAATAAACATGCTGTATATGGTGTTGGGCCGTCTCCAAAACTGTTGCCTTTGCTTAAATTCAGAACTGTTCTTCCATTAAACTGGCATTAAAACTAGACTACTTGATGGTCAAACAATAAATATTTAATTTTGATTTATCCCCATTATTTCATATTATTTAACCCCACTTTCATTGCACAACTACAAAATTTACACCCCCTCATTTTTTAAGGAACAAATTGGATTTGAAATGAAACAATGAATATGAGGTTAAAGTGCAGACTGTTAGCTTTAATGAGGGTATTTACATCCATATCGGGTTCCATATCAAGAACATTTTACTTTTTCGGCCCAGAAAAACTCACTAGTTGCTTTAGCAGTGCATTTGGGGCCATTGTCCTGCTGCAAGGTGAAGTGCCATCCAATGAGTTTTGAGGCATTCGGTTGGATCTGAGCAAATAACATGTTTCTGTACCCTTCAGAATTCATCCTGCTGCTGCTATCAGTAGTCACATCATCAATGAAGACAAGTGAGCCAGTTCCAGTGGCAGCCATACATGCCCAAACCATAACGCTACCTCCACCATGTTTCACCGATGAGGTGGTATGCTTAGGATCATGAGCAGATCCTTTCTTTCTCCACACTTCTTTATTTCCATCGCTCGTCTCATCTCTGTCCAAGAGTTTGTTCCAGGACTTTGTTCCAGGTTTTTTTTCCAGGTACTTTCTAGCAAAGTCTGACCTGGCCATTCCATTCTTGAGGTTGATCAGTGGTTTGGAACCTGCAGTGAACCCTCTGCTGTGGTTGCGTTCTCTTGATTTTAGACTTTGACACTTCTGTGCCTACATATCCTGTTCGGTAATTGAACAGGGAGTTTTCCTCACAACTGAAAGCATTCTGCGGTCATCCACTGTGGTGGTCTCTACCAGGTTCTCTGCTATTGCAGAGCTTACCAGTGCCTTCTTGCTTGTTAATGAACAACACAGTTGATTTTGCACACCCAATGTTTGGGCTACGTTGCAGATTTATTCTGATTTCTTCACCCCACGATGGCCTGCTTTACTGGCATTGACACTGAAAATGCAAATGCCACACCTAGAATCAACTTTTGTTGGCTTTCTTGTGCATGAGCTAATGATGCAACACACACACAGCCGGCCAAGAAACAGCTGAGCAGCCAATTGTCCTATTACACTTGGCCCCTTAAAATGGGCGGGAAAAATATGGCTGCAATTCCCATGTGGTTAACCCAATATGGACCTAAATACTCTCAAATTAAAGCTGACAGTTTGCACTTTAAACTCAATTCAATGTTTCATTTCAAATCCAACGTGCTGAAGGACAGAGCCAAAACAACCAAAATTGTGTCACGGTCCAAATAAATACTGTAAGGACTGAACTGTCTGTCAAAGAGGGACCCTCCAGAAGTGAACAATCCTTATAAGAGCACTGTTTTGCTCCCTGCCTCAAACCGATTCTTAGCCAAAGCGCAAAACCCACCTCACAAGCACTTTTCTGCAGTTTATCATCAGCAGCCCAAACGGACAGTAAAATAACAGGTTGGCCGTGCGATTCTCTCTCAGAGCTGTGCGTGCGGAGGGCAGTAATTTAGCCTCATTACAGTGATCCGTAAGCAGTTTGCAGGGAGGGGGGTGACGGACAGAGAGGTTCGTTTCTGCACACTTGGGTCCAGCCCAACCTGCCTCACACAGCTAACTAATATTTTTATGCCTTTTATTTCAGAAACGTGTTTTTTTAAAGCAGATCCAAGATCGTATATGAGCATTTAGGCGCCAGCTATAGAGGACTGACTCATGATTTTCTAACGCCGTTTCCTGTCGGAGATCACCAGTCCACGGCCGTAACACCTGTCTGAAAAAACACCTGGGGTAGGCGTGTCTGGTGACGTAGCCTCACTGCGAGTCATGACATCAGCGGTTTGAATTCAGCTATATGACCTTTGACACATCTCCTTCTCCTTCTCTCCCTCTCTCGCTCCCCATTCTTCCTGTCTCACTACACTGTCCTGTCCAATAAAGCTGAAAAAGCCCTAAAACACCCCATATAGATACACATTCACAAAGCGGCTAAAACTAGAGGAAACCAGGCCCATAACATCAATAAAGGGGCCTGGGATACACTGGGACATAAGACTTACTCAAAAGATCCTGACAGCAGGAGAAAGAAACAAGACGTACAGACAGAGGAACATATTACAACATCGACAGCCTAGCTTATCAAAGTGGATGACAAAAGCTGGTGGTTCCATGACAACAGGCATAACTACAGCTGCAGCTCCAGCTTCAGCTCCAGCTCAGTTTAGCTCTGTGTAGCACAGGGCTGTTTAAAATGAAACTGGCCTGAGAAAATCTCCCCTACACGGTGCCATAAGCTCATCGCTAATACACACCACAAAACACACACACGTGCCAAGGCGGTCACCTCCTTACACGAGTGCACACACAACTGTACACATATACACACAAACATGCGCTCATGTATGCACACACACAAATACCTGTCCATCTGATTCACAGTTACACCCCAGTTTAATTACAGGGATAATTATCACAGGGTAAAACGCAGGGTGAATCACAACACAGCATAATGAAAGCGATTAATAAGCAGGCCCAGAATACACCATGCTGTAACACCTCCAGGAAGTAAAAGGTGAGTGCAGCCCTGCCGGAGGGCCACGGCAGGTAAGGGATACATTTAGGTGTTTTACACGCGAGTTAACAGAAAAGCTTTTCACGGTTAATTTTATCAGATTTTTTTTTGGAAGGAATGGAAGGTTCAACACATGCACGCAATGCATATGTGCATTTACCTACGTGCTGCATGCGTGCATTGACGCTGAATGCGATCCCGCAGGACATACGGCATTTCACACTCGCTGTATTACACAGCTGGCCACGCCCCTTCTGTAAGGGAAACCTGCCAGGCCGATTCAGGAGGTCCCGCACGCGATGACTGGGGGGTGGGCGGGTTTTGGGAAACGGTTTGGGATGGTAACAATGACTCGAGTTCCCAAATTTATCTACAGTACAGACTTCCTGAGTCCCAGCTCCTGCCAGCCCTACAGCCTCTAACACCAGCCAGAATGATCCAAGGCAGCCAGACTACACCGTACTGGAGTACAATTATGAGATTAACCAGTGTGCAAAGTGCAGGGCAGTGGTGTTTACTGACCTGAGTGCTACTGCCAGTTTAAGTATGAGCCCCCGCTGCTCATGGGTGCTAGCATGAAAGGCTATATCGCAGTATGTACCTTATATTACAGTAAAGGTAATTAGCCTGGATATATGCTGAAGCAATGCAGGTGAAGTACCTTGCTCAAGTGTACAACAGTGTCTTACCTGGGAATAAAGCCTCTGACCTTTAGGTTACAAGACCAGCTCCTTACGCATTATACGACACTGCCGCCCGTGGCTTCACTGCCTGGTGACACCCCTTCACCGCACACAAAATACACCACAAAAGTTTCACAGAGAATTGCATTTCATGATGCATTAGAGCAATCTCCTCTAGTGTAAATGTAGACATCTGATAGGCTGCGGGGAAATTGCCTTTAATCGCAAGCTGTAAGAAACACCACGCTGACATGCATACAGTGCTTCCACTGTGAACACCGGTGAGGGAAATGTGCTGTTGTGTGGATGTTTTGCCCTCAAAGGCTCTGGGAACCAAGTTGCCACACGTGCTATCATGGACCCAGTCAAGCACCAAGAGATTTCAGGCTAAAGTCTGGCTGCCTTTTCCAGGGAGGCTAAAACCATGCTGTGGTTAGATCTTCCAGAAAGACAATGCTCCAAAGCATTCCTCCAAATCCACAAAAAAGGTCAACTGACCACAGAATCAAACTTCTCAATGGCCATTCCAATTCCCTTACCAAACCCCCACTGAATACAAGTGGGGTGAGGTGAAGAGGAGAGTCTGTAAGCACAGACCGAGGACTGATACATCTGGACTGATTCTGCATGAATGAATGATCTCAGATCCCCTGCTGTGAGTTCCCCGACCTCATTAAACATTACATGAGACTCTGCGCTGTTGTTATGGCGACGGGTGCACGAAGTATCAACTGCGCAAGTGCCAATAACTGTGACACAAAAGTCTTTCTGAATAAAAATGATTTCACGTTCAAGATTTTCTCCTCTGAGTAATGGTATCACAATCAGATTTAATTATCCCACGATGCTGATCATAGAACACATTTCCAATATAACCAATAATGTGAAGTTTATCCAGCACTTCTGTGTTCATATTAACTGAGCGTGCCAATAGTTATGGAGGGCACTGTCCATAAATACAAATATAATTACATATGCTCCTGGCTCCTGCTAAATTAGAAAATCACCTACTCCACTTCGCCTTCCAAATAGAATCAGCAGTTTGGCTCCGCTCTATAGTCCGCACCATGCCACCTGACCCCCCCCCCCTAACAGCACTACTGGCTAAGCACATTCCCGATGCACTCTGAGGTACTGGCCACTTCATATACTACAGACCACACAACATACTACAGGGGTAACCAGAGGAAGCCTGGCCACTCTACCGCTACAGCATGAAGCCTATCCTGCAGACTCCTGGTCAGAGCTGACCAATGATAGCGCTGTACTGAAACCAATGATATCCAGCAGACCTCACCCTGCACTCATAGCAAGGGCATTCAGGCTATAGCCTGAGTCAGGGTGTGCAGTGATGCCACTATTAGTATCTGTATCTATACTGGTTCAACTGACGAAAGCATTTGTGCTTGTATTTGTATTTGGATACAAACCACAATTGGATGTGGTTTAAACCAGAAGAGACACAAAAGTGAAGAGGAAAAACATTTCTAGCTTAATATCCAGAGAATGTGTTTAAGTCCACTATCATTAATATGTCATATACTACGACATTATGTCCATCTTCTTGCAATGAACTAAGTCAATTATGTGTCAATTATGTATGGGGGGACATGGGCCTTTTATGGTTCTGGACATGAAACGTCAATAAATAACAGATAGATAGCAACAAAAAAAAACATTTTAAATGTTGCTCATAAGATAATGTATCATTAGGAGATTCAAGCAATGCCCCAACATTTATTTCCAAAATTTTGAGCCAAACATGAAAAAGCTCATATGATGTGACTATCCGAGACACGTTTCAATGTGTCCAAACATGAATAAAACAACAACAAAAAAAAGAAATTTTATTTTATTTTTAAATCCAAATGTGTGGTCAGCTCTTTTCTAAGGATACTGAAATTTCTAAAGTCCATGCATATTACTGGAGATAGTTTTGATTGAAAAGATTTTGTCAGAGAAATAAAAATCATGAAATGACACTGTAACTTTGACAATAACTGCAACACTGTCAATTATTTAGACAGCCTTACAGACAAAGGGTACGGCCTCAAACAGGAAGAACAAACAACATCTCTTCAGAACAAGAGGAGCTTAGAAGGTGAGTTTTGCCCAGTGTTTTAATAAATAGCACTCCAATGTGGGCACACTATTCTCATGTCTTACGGTGACATGTTTCATACAAAACTACAATATATGAGTAAACTTCATGTCATTAATACATGTAAAACTTTGTTACTATGTTGCAGTGGGTGTGTTACTAGGATGCTAGCTGATCACCACTATGCCCCACATTACCTTATTGGTGTGAAACATCGTATGGTGTGATGCAGTATCATATAGTGGGACAGCGTTTTTCAAGTCACATTATAGGACACATCTGTCACACCACTGCAGAAGAATTGCATTTAAGAAATTAAACCATGTATAGAATAATTATTTAATTTAATTAATTGCTTCTAATTTCAACAGTGTTAAATCATCAAAGGTTTTAATAATCACAAATGTGTTTTTGTGCAATCCTGCTCCACAGAGATGGCCATTAATGCGTAGTTCACACTCTACCGCTGTCATTCTTACACTGACGCTTTGTCACCTTGACTTAAATACTAGAGAAAGATGACAAGTGCAGAGAGGAGGAGGAAACACAGGGAGGGAAATAAAGCTGACCCTGCAAGCACAGAGGGAAAGATGGACAGACGAACACACACACACACACAAACAAACACAAAGTAGGTCTTGAGAGAAAGGACACACACACACACAAACACAGAGTAGGTCTTGAGAGAAAGGACACACACACACAAACACAGAGTAGGTCTTGAGAGAAAGGACACACACACACAAAC
This sequence comes from Anguilla pacifica, assembly GCA_039654925.1. NCBI lineage: Eukaryota > Metazoa > Chordata > Actinopteri > Anguilliformes > Anguillidae > Anguilla > Anguilla pacifica. Next base: position 30,099,706 of record CM077301.1, on the reverse strand, counting down.
ACAGAGTAGGTCTTGAGAGAAAGGACACACAAACAAACACAGTAGGTCTTGAGAGAAAGGACACACACACACAAACACAAAGTAGGTCTTGAGAGAAAGGACACACACACACAAACACAGAGTAGGTCTTGAGAGAAAGGACACACACACACAAACACAGAGTAGGTCTTGAGAGAAAGGACACACAAACAAACACAGAGTAGGTCTTGAGAGAAAGGACACACACACACAAACACAGTAGGTCTTGAGAGAAAGGACACACAGACAAACACAGAGTAGGTCTTGAGGAAAAGATGGAGTAAGTAAACAGACAAATCACATCTACAGTGATCTGAGGGCTGTAAAAATCACTACCAATTCACAACTGTATACAGCTCACTGTGTTAATAGCATTTTTATTTTCCTGTTCACAGAAATCAAGAGACAAAACTGATGGGGCAAATAAAACATTCAGTGTGCAGTCTCTTCCTCCATGTAAAAAAAAAAAACTGACAAATATGGAGACATTCCCAGCTGATATATGAGTATTACATCTCTGTTA